>CM064576.1:20087574-20115074 GCA_032716605.1 Paralithodes platypus | reverse complement strand
TTAGTATTGTTGTATTCTGTCGTTACGTGTTGTTGTTGTTGTTGTTGTTGTGTGTGGTTGTGTTATTGTTGGTGGCATTATTGTTAGTATTGTTGTATTCTGTCGTTACGTGTTGTTGTTGGTGCTTGTGTTATTGCTGGTGGTATTATTGTTAGCATTGTTGTATTCTGTCGTTACGTGTTGTTGTTGTTGTTGTTGTTGTTGTGTGTGGTTGTGTTATTGTTGGTGGCATTATTGATAGTATTGTTGTATGATGTCGTTACGTGTTGTTGTTGTTGGTGCTTGTGTTATTGTTGGTGGTATTATTGTTAGCATTGTTGTTTTATTTTGTGGGTACCTGTTGTTGGTGTTGGTGTGGTTGTTGTTGTTGTTGTTATTATTGCTTTTGTTGTTGGTATAATTGTTAGTATTGTTGTATTATGTGGGTACCTATTGTTGTTGTTGGTATTATTGATTGTGTTGTATTATGTGGGTACCTATTGTTGTTGTTGTTGTTGTTGTTGTTGTTGTTGGTATTATTGCTTGTGTTGTATTATGTGGGTACCTATTGTTGTTGTTGTTGTTGTTGTTTGTATTATTGCTTGTGTTGTATTATGTGGGTACCTTTTGTTGTTGTTGTTGTTGGTATTATTGCTTGTGTTGTATTATGTGGGTACCTTTTGTTGTTGTTGTTGTTGTTGTTGTTGTTGTTGGTATTATTGCTTGTGTTGTATTATGTGGGTACCTATTGTTGTTGTTGTTGTTGTTTTTTGTATTATTGCTTGTGTTGTATTATGTGGGTACCTTTTGTTGTTGTTGTTGTTGTTGTTGGTATTATTGCTTGTGTTGTATTATGTGGGTACCTATTGTTGTTGTTGTTGTTGTTTGTATTATTGCTTGTGTTGTATTATGTGGGTACCTTTTGTTGTTGTTGGTATTATTGCTTGTGTTGTATTATGGGGGTACCTTTTGTTGTTGTTGTCGTTGTTGGTATTATTGCTTGTGTTGTATTATGTGGGTACCTATTGTTGTTGTTGTTGTTGTTGTTTGTATTATTGCTTGTGTTGTATTATGTGGGTACCTTTTGTTGTTGTTGTTGTTGTTGTTGTTGTTGTTGTTCCCCAAGCTGCCTGGCCGAACAGCCCCAAGGCCCCGAGTAAGGCCAAGGCCATAAACGAGCGCCCCCACAGAACCCTCCCTGCCGACCACAATAAAGCCTGGGTGACCGAAGCCACTCCATGGCGGGGAGCTGAGAGGGTGCGTAAACGCCCGGGAAACCAAAGCCCCACCCAGGGCCCTGTGCCCCTCAGCAATTATGAAGAGAAAGTTGAGGGGCAAAGGAATAATGTGACGCTTTAGCTTCCAATCTTGGTAGATTGGGAGGTCAATCCACGGAAGAGACGCCGTCACTTGAGATTTAGAAAATATATAAGTAAAAGGAACAGTCAGAGTAAGCTATGGGTATGGCAGAGATCGCTCAGGTCTCACTCTGATAGACCAGCCCATCGCCATGTTGTTGTTGTTGTTGTTGTTGGTATTATTGCTTGTGTTGTATTATGTGGGTACCTATTGTTGTTGTTGTTGTTGTTTGTATTATTGCTTGTGTTGTATTATGTGGGTACCTTTTGTTGCTGTTGTTGTTGGTATTATTGTTTGTGTTGTATTATGTGGGTACCTTTTGTTGTTGTTGTTGTTGTTGTTGGTATTATTGCTTGTGTTGTATTATGTGGGTACCTTTTGTTGTTGTTGTTTTTGGTATTATTGTTTGTGTTGTATTATGTGGGTACCTATTGTTGTTGTTGTTGTTGTTGTTTGTATTATTGCTTGTGTTGTATTATGTGGGTACCTTTTGTTGCTGTTGTTGTTGGTATTATTGTTTGTGTTGTATTATGTGGGTACCTTTTGTTGTTGTTGTTGTTGTTGTTGGTATTATTGCTTGTGTTGTATTATGTGGGTACCTTTTGTTGTTGTTGTTTTGTTTGGTATTATTGTTTGTGTTGTATTATGTGGGTACCTATTGTTGTTGTTGTTGTTGTTGTTTGTATTATTGCTTGTGTTGTATTATGTGGGTACCTTTTGTTGCTGTTGTTGTTGGTATTATTGTTTGTGTTGTATTATGTGGGTACCTTTTGTTGTTGTTGTTGTTGTTGGTATTATTGCTTGTGTTGTATTATGTGGGTACCTTTTGTTGTTGTTGTTTTTGGTATTATTGTTTGTGTTGTATTATGTGGGTACCTATTGTTGTTGTTGTTGTTGTTGTTGTTTGTATTATTGCTTGTGTTGTATTATGTGGGTACCTTTTGTTGCTGTTGTTGTTGTTGGTATTATTGCTTGTGTTGTATTATGTGGGTACCTTTTGTTGTTGTTGTTGTTGTTGTTGGTATTATTGCTTGTGTTGTATTATGTGGGTAACTTTTGTTGTTGTTGTTGTTGGTATTATTGTTTGTGTTGTATTATGTGGGTACCTTTTGTTGTTGTTGTTGTTTGTATTATTGTTTGTGTTGTATTATGTGGGTACCTATTGTTGTTGTTGTTGTTGGTATTATTGCTTTTGTTGTATTATGTGGGTACCTTTTGTTGTTGTTGTTGTTGGTATTATTGTTTGTGTTGTATTATGTGGGTACCTTTTGTTGTTGTTGTTGTTGGTATTATTGTTTGTGTTGTATTATGTGGGTACCTATTGTTGTTGTTGGTATTATTGTTAGTTTTGTTGTATTATGTGGGTACCTTTTGTTGTTGTTGTTGTTGGTATTATTGTTTACGTTATTGTTAGTATTGATGTTGTATTCTGTCGATACCTATTGTTGTTTTTGGTGTTATTGTTATTGTTTTGTTGTTGGTGGTAATATTGTTCGTATTGTTGTTAGTAGTAGTAATAGTAATGGCATTGTTGTTGTTAGTATTATTATTGTTGTTGTTGTTGTTGTTGTTGTTATTGTTGGCATCACTCTGGTTGGTATCATTGTTGGTGGCGGCGGTATTGTGCTTCTTGTCTATGGTGTTGCCATTGTTGAAGTTGGCATTTGTGTCGATAATATTGTTGTATATTATTGTAGTTACGGTTATGGTCGTTATTTATGTGATAACTTATGTTGTCTGTTTTGTTACTGGCTATGTACAGTCAACATATATAGTTCGCCGACATCCTTGATGGTAATTCGGGTGATGCTGAGAGAGAAGGGCATTGAGTTTTAATGATTTTTGTATTATTATTTATATTATTTGTTAAAGTTTTCTCCCTAGACCTTCATCACACTTAAAAACCACCCACAAGATCCCCGTTCGAGATAAATTTGTATTTTTTCAGTAGAAAACTTTACCGGTCAAAGGCCGGTTCCTCCCAAGTTACAAACTCGCTACCCCTCGCCAGGAAAAATCGACATCTAAATGACACGAAACATCTAAATGACACGAAACATCTTACAATTGACAAAAAAATGGGGGAAACCCCGGAGACCGAAGGCAATACCACCAGGGTTACTATTGTTTTTGTTGTTATTGTTGCTGGTATGTTGTTGGTATCACTCTTCCTATTGGCTACGTAATTCCCTGGTGTCCCTTCTCATGTACCGTACGTCAAAAGGGCAGATGGCCAGGACATGGAATAGGACAATATCACCTGGAATGTTACGGCTTTTGTTGTTGCTATTATTGAGTATGATGTGTGATGTAGCGAGAGATGTAGTGTAGGGGATATAGGTTGTAGTGAGGGATGTAGTGTAGGGGGGTATAGGTTATAGTGAGACATAGGGATATGTAGGGGATATGTAGGAGAGATGTAGGGGATATAATGTAGGTGTAAAAGAACACAGGGATGTAGGAAAAAGGGGTCTGTCTTGTAGGGGCCCTTAAGAGTTCTGCAAACTTAAATTTGTCTTACGTTTGTTGTTGTTGTTGTTGTTGGTACTGTAATTATTGGTCATGTAATTCTGCTGTATGGTGATAGTGGATTACTAAACCTTCCACTATAAGGACGCTTTAGCCATACCATTTTGGGAGATATTAAGGGGAAATGGGTTTATTTTTTGGTCGATTACTTCATATATTTATTATTTTGTTTATAGTTGCCTCCCTAGAACTCCATCAAACTTGAAAAACACATCCATTACATCCCTCTTCTAAATTAATTTATACATTTTTCGGTAGAAAAATGTCCCGGCCGCAGGCCAATTCTTCCAAAATGACAGGCACACTATCGTTCGCCAGGGGAAAATATCGACACTTAAATAGCACGAAAGGTCTTTATATTGACAAAGAAATGGGGCGAAAGGTCTTAAAATCGACAAACTAATGGGGCAAACATCCTAAAATCTGAAAACGAATGGGGCTAAACATGAGGGAGAAGGGGGTCTAGAAAAATTACCCATCTCCTCTTAAACGATTTTCTGCAGCTTAGGGAGGGCCTGTGGAAGCCAAATGGGTAACGGCTGTCACAATCAATTCTCAGACTTCCACATATCCTTCCTAAGCTGAATATAATCGTTTAATGAAAGCCTAATTAACGTCTTCTATCCCGGCGACATCCTTTTCATTATATTATGGCAGCTATGAGACGATTTTATTCAGCTTAGGAAGGACGTCTACCCATTAAAAGGCTACAGACTATCTCAGTTAAGCCTATTAGCTACCACAGAACCCTTCTTAAACTGCACAAAATCGTATAAATATAGCTGAAATTAACCCTTTCAAGCTCCAAGACGCATTTCTTTTCTGTTTTCTGGTAGTTATTAGACGATTTTACTCAGATTAGGAAGGGTATATGGAAGTCAGAGGGTTGATTGAGAGCGTCTTTACCCTTTTAATACCCACAGATCCTTCCTAAGCTGCATAAAATCGTCCAATGATAGCTAAAATAAACTGTTAAAACGCGTCAGAACTTTAAGGGGTTAAATAAAAGACGTCGCCGGTTAAGAAGGGGTTAATGAAGGGAGTATGATCAGGAATTATGTTGTGCAGGTATGTGTAATGCGGTGTGTAATATATTCCTTTATTCCCAGATAAACTGCATCATTATCGGCGGTTATTACTATAGATGTATCGTATTCCGTGATAGTTAAGGGAGGTCACCTGCTTTTTTCTCTCATTTTCTCTCTTTCTCTGGCTTGTATCCATTCGGCCCCATTCAGCCTACTGCTTTAAGACGTTTATCCCCATCCAGGTGTCGATTTCTTCCTGGCGAGCAATAGCGAGCCAGCATTGTATGGAGAATCCGGCTTAGCCGGAGAAATTTTTCCATCGAAAAATTTAAAAATGTAACCTGCTGTCAAAAACATTATAAGAAATATGCTAGCTCGCTACCGCTCACCGGGAAAAACTCGACACCTGGATGGGGATAAACGTCTTAAAACAGTAGGCTGCATAGGGCCGAATGGATACAACCCAGGGAGAGAGAGAATAATATAATGAGGTGGGCTTGCTTAACCCCTTCTGTACGGGCGACGTCTTTTTCATTATATTCTGGCAACTATTAGACGATTTTATTCAGCTTAAGAAGGGTGTATACCAATTGAAAGGCTACATACTATCTCACGTAACCCTTTGTGCTACCAAATATCTCTCCCAAGCTTCATAAAATACTATCTCACGTAACCCTTTGTGCTACCAAATATCTCTCCCAAGCTTCATAAAATACTATCTCACGTAACCCTTTGTGCTACCAAATATCTCTCCCAAGCTTCATAAAATCGTCCAAATGTAGTAACACTAAAAGTATATAGGTTTTGTCCCAGTCTTCCGACATAAATATCTGTTAGTGCTGCTCTTTGTTATATATATGGTGTTGTAGTTGTTATATAATATATTGTAGCTTGTTATATTGTTTATATGGTGTTGTGTTATATTGTTATATGGTGTTGTAGTTGTTATATTGTTATATGGTGTTGTAGTTGTTATATTGTTATATGGTGTTGTAGTTGTATCTTGTGGGTCATTGTATATGGTGTTGTAGTTGTTATTGTTATATGTGTTGTAATATATGGTGTGTAGTTGTTATATTGTTATATGGTGTGTAGTGGTAGCGTTATATGGTGTTGTAGTTGAACTGTAATGGTGTTGTAGTGTATTGTATATGGTGTTGTAGTTGTTATATGGTGTTGTTGTTATATTGTTATATGGTGTTGTAGTTGTTATATTGTTATATGGTGTTGTAGTTGTGATATGGTGTTGTAGTTGTTATATTGTTATATGGTGTTGTAGTTGTTATATTGTTATATGGTGTTGTAGTTGTTATATTGTTATATGGTGTTGTAGTTGTTATATTGTTATATGGTGTTGTAGTTGTTATATTGTTATATGGTGTTGTAGTTGTTATATGGTGTTGTAGTTGTTATATTGTTATATGGTGTTGTAGTTGTTATATTGTTATATGGTGTTGTAGTTGTTATATGGTGTTGTAGTTGTTATATTGTTATATGGTGTTGTAGTTGTTATATTGTTATATGGTGTTGTAATTGTTATATGGTGTTGTATTGTTTCGTTATAGGGTGTTGTATTGTTTTGTTATAGGGTGTTGTATTGTTTCGTTATGGGGTGTTGTATTGTTTCGTTATAGGGTGTTGTATTGTTATATGTTGTAGTTGTTATATTGTTATATGGTGTTGTAGTTGTTATATTGTTATATGGTGTTGTAGTTGTTATATTGTTATATGGTGTTGTAGTTGTTATATTGTTATATGGTGTTGTAGTTGTTATATTGTTATATGGTGTTGTAGTTGTTATATTGTTATATGGTGTTGTAGTTGTTATATTGTTATATGGTGTTGTAGTTGTTATTGCTATTGCTTATGTTGTTTTTGTTATTAACCCTATTTGGTAAGAGGGGGGTCTTTTGGACTTCCCCTTATTCGATCCATTAGTTTGGAGATTTTAAGTCGTTTCATCTCATTACTTTAGCGATTATAAGACGCTTCTCCCTATTCAGGTGTCGATTTTATTTCATGGCGAGCGATAACGGGCCTATAGCTTAGACAAAATCGATCTTCGGCCGGGACATAATCCTATCGAATATTATACAAATTTAGTTTGAAGGGGATCTGGGTGGGCATATTTTTGATTGAAGGAAGTCTGGGAAGGCGTTTGTGTTAGCCTAGGGGACAAAACAAACTACATTGCTAAAAAATGGCAAGAAAAATCCTCAATAATACATATAATATCCCACAAGCCGTCGTACCAGATAGTGTTAATGGTCCTATAACCCCCCCCCCCCCCACCCCCCCCTCACCCGATCCCCACCACTTCTGAACTAGGACAAAAATGGATTGAGGGGAAATAGAAGGTGGCAATATCTCCCCGGATCTGATCAGGTGGAAATGGAACGTCCGAATAATTCATATATACTGAACCTTCCTCCTTGATGCCAATACAGTGTGATGGTGGTGGTGGGGATGATGGTATGGTGTGGGGATGGTGTTGGTGTGGTGATGTGGTTGTGTTGGTGTGGTGATGTGGTTGTGATGGTAATGGTGGTGGTGATGGTGTGGTGTTGTGGTACAATGGTTGTGATGATGGCGATGTGGTGTGGTGGTAGAGTGGTTGTGATGGTGGTTGGTGATAGTGTGGTGCTGTGGTTGTGATGGTGTGATAGTGTGGTGGTGATGATGATGGTGTGATTGTGATAGTGTTGATGATGGTGTGGTTGTGTGGTGCTGTGGTGATGATGGTGTGGTTGTGTGGTTGTGATGATGATGATGCCGTGGTGTGATAGTGCTGATATTGGTGATGGTGATGACTGTGATGGTGATGATAAAATGGTGATAACGATGGTAGTGATGATGATGATGTTGATAGATTTATGACAAGGGTATGAAGATGGTATGACGATAGTTATGCTTTAAGGGGATAGTGGCTGTTTATTTGGTCTATTTATTCAGTTATTCATATAATTTTTAGTTTCCTCGCTAGACCTCCATCAAGCTTAAAAAACACCCCCTAGACACCCCTTCAAGATAAATTTGTATATTTTTTGGTAGAAAAATGTACCGGCCAAAGGCCGGTTCCTCTTAAAACTACAGGCTCGCTATCGCTCGCCAGGAAAAATAGACACCTAAATGGCACGAAAGGCCTAAAAATTGACAACGAAATGCAGCGAAAGGTGTTAAAATCGTCAAACGTCTTAAAATCTCAAAAATAATGGGGCTAAACACGAGGGAGAAAGTGGTCCAGAAAACCGGCCCATCTCCCCTTAATGGCAATATGATGACGAAGGGATTGATATGGTTTAACTCTAACGATGATGATGGTGGGGATGATTCTGTGATATGATGAAGATGAGATAATGACTATTAAGTGATAGTGGTATGATGTAGGTAGTATGGTGATGATATGATAGTGATGATTCTGTGATATGATGAAGATGAGATAATGACTATTAAGTGATAGTGGTATGATGTAGGCAGCATGGTGATGATATGATAGTGATGATTCTGTGATATGATGAAGATAATATAATGACTATTAAGTGATAGTGGTATGATGTAGGCAGTATGGTGATGATATGATAGTGATGATTCTGGGATATGATGAAGATGAGATAATGACTATAAAGTGATAGTGGTATGATGTAGGCAGCATGGTGATGATTTAATAGTGATGATTCTGTGATATGATGAAGATAAAATCATGTTGATAGCGTGCAAGTGGTATGATGGAGCTTAGAAAAACACCCCCTTTACCCCCTTCAAGCTAAATTTGTAAATTTTTCGGTAGAAAATGTCACGGCCGAAGGCCGGTTTCTCTTAAAATTACAGGCTCGCTATCGCTCGCCAGGAAAACATTGACACCTAAATAGCACGAAAGGTCTAAAAATTGACAACGAAATAGGGCGAATGGTGTTAAAATCGCCAAACTAATGAGCCAAACGTCTTAAAATATCAAAACTAATGGGGCTAAACACGAGGAAGAAATGGGACCAGAAAAACGGCCCATCTCCCCTTAAACCTCAGATGATTATGATGAAGGTGGTGGTGGTGGTGGTGGTGATAATGGTGTCTTGTATAGTGATAATAGTGATAATGGTAGTGATAATGATAATGGTAATGATGATGGTAGGATGATAAAGGTGGTGATGGTAAGATGGTGCTAAATATGGTGATGGTGATGATGACGATGGTGATGATAGTGATTGCGTGATTCGATCTATCTATCTATCTATTGCCTGACGCCGTAATCCCCGAAAGGGTGGCCACGAACGAAACAACGAAACGCCTCCATGCACCTCTGTCCCCAGTCAGTCGACACCCCTCCTCCCAACCAACACCGCCTTCATCCATGTAGTTCTTCACTCCATCCTTCCACCTCTCTTTCGGTTTACCCTCGCTCTCGTGCACTCTCTTAGTCATTCTTTCGCTTCCCATACGTTCCATATGGCCGAACCATCTCAAAGTGGTTCCTTTTCACACTTTCCAGCACATCTACCTCCACACCACATCTCCTTCTTACTTCCTCATTCGTCTGTCTATCCATCCATGTAACTCCGCACACACTTCTCAAGTAACTCATTTCCACCCTTCTCACTCTTGGTCTGAGTTTCTCCACCAACGTCCATGCTTCGCTTCCGTAAGTCAGTGTCGGGATTACCACACTGGCATGCAAGGACTTCTTCACTTCCATACTGACCACCCTATTTCTTCTTACTGCTTTCAGCGTTCCTACAACCCTCTTCCCCTGTTGCACCCTCTCCCGCACTTCTTCATCCATACTCCCATCTTTACTCAGCACACTGCCCAGATAGTTAAATGAGCTGACAATCTCCATAGCCTGACCGTTTAACTTCACCTCACAATCTGTTTCTTCACCCCTTTCGAAGACCATAACCTTGCTCTTCCCGGCGTTTACCTTCAGATTCCGTTTTTTCACACACTGTTCCAAACCTATTTACCAGACCCTGCAACTCCCATTCATTATCGCTCATCAGAACTGTATCATCAGCAAACAGCAGTACAGGTAGCTTCCACTTGTTTCCCTGCCTTATCAGCGATACACCAACATCCACTGTTCTTCCTTGTATTTCTTTCATGACTCCATCCATATATACAGTAAACAACCACAGGGGACATCACACACCCCTGTTTCAACCCAACATTCAGATAAAAAAAACTCGCTCTGCTCATTCTCCACACGTACTGCTGCCTTTGCACCCTCATACATGCTCTTCACTGCTTTCAGCAACTTGCCATCTACTCCGTAAATTCTAAGTACTTTCCAAATACCTTTTCTATCCACTCTGTCATAGGCCTTCTCCAAGTCCACAAAGGCAACATACAACTTTTGTTGTTTCTCCAGATATTTCTCCACAACACATTTCAGGGTAAAAATCTGATCTACACATCCTCTTCCCTTCCTAAAACCGCCCTGCTCGTCGCCTATCCATTTCTCCGTTCTCGCTCTCACTCTCTCAATAACTACCCTACTGTACACCTTCCCTACTACGCTTAGAAGACATATTCCTCGGTGGTTACCACACACTCCTCTTTCCCCTTTACCCTTATATAGGGGGACTATTATGCCTGTCTTCCAGTCATCAGGTGCACTCCCCTTCTCCCATGCTAGTTTGTACATTTTCCATACCCATTCGATCACTATCTCACCACCATACCTCAGCATTTCCTCACACACTCCATCTATTACTGGTGCTTTACCCAACTTCACTCTTTTCATGGCTTCACACACTTCTGACCTGATCCCCACCTTCTCCTCCACTACTTCTCTTCTTCTCCCTCCCATACCCCATCCAACTATGTTTGCTGGCGCTTCATTCCTTAAATTCAGCAATTCGTTAAAGTATTCCCTCCATCTTTCAACTCTCTCTTGCTTCTCGGCTAGCACTCGCCCATTCTTATCTTTCACACCCTTAATGTTTCCCTTGCTACCTTCCTTAGCTTTCTTGACTTCTTTCCAGAACAGTTTCTTACACTCCCTCCATTTTACACCCAGATTCCTTCCAAATTCCACATCTACTCTTCTCATACTTTACTTCACTACTCTCTTCACCACTCTCTTTTTCTCCAAGTACCTCGCTCATTTCTGTCTCTTCAAATCTTCATTCCCTCTACTACCCAACCACTCTCTATACGCTTTCTTCTTGTCTTCCACAGCTATTTTTACCTCTTCTGTCCACCATGCTGTACCCTTTACACCCCTCCCTCTTCTCCTTACTCCACACACCTCCTCACATGCTGCACAGATCTCTTCCTTAAACACTTTGCTCATCTCCTCCACTTCCTCCATACCTTCCAGGTCAAACCTACCTAGTCGTCTTTATACTGCTCTTCTAAACTCTTCCTTGATTTCCTCCTCCTGCAACCTCTCCGCCCTCCTCACCATTCCACCTTCCTCTCGCCTCCCTCCAACTCTCCTCACCCACTTCTTTTGTATCCTAATTTTAGCTACTACTACATAATGGTCAGACTCCAATACCCCTATACATCCTAGCATCCAGCACAAATTTCTTAATTCGTTCATCCACACATATATAATCAATCAGTGCCTTTCATTCCACCACTGTCTTATGATGTTATGATTAGATGAAAATGACAAAAGTAGTGATGGAATAATGACGGCATGTTGTCATTGGTAATGTGACGTAAGTACAAGGACGGTTTGATGGTAATGCTACCATAAAAAATAGTAATGATAATTTTAGAATAGAAGACATCAATACGGCCAGGGATCACATTGGGTGCAAAGTGAGTGCCTGTGCATAATTAAATATATACCCTCTTTTCATGACGTCAATTGGTACCAGCCCAGATGATGTCATGAGGTGGTGATGATATTGGTGGTGATGATAGTGGTGATGATGATGATGGTGATGATGTGGTTACTTAATGATTGTGATGATGGTGATGTAATGATAGTGGTGATGTGATGATGTGGTGACTTGATGTGATGGTGAACATAGTGGTGATGATGGAGATAAAACTATTTGATGATTCTACAATATAAAGATAGGATTTATATGATTTTAATTTTATAATATGATGGTAATAGTGGTGATGATAATGAGTTTTTATTGATACGTAAAAAATATGATGATGGTAGGCTAATAATATTACTGATACGATATGATAACGAATATATACAAATGTTGATGATACGATGCGATGATGGTATAAGCAGATAATATTATATAAATGCTTATACAAAATGATGATAGTGAAATCATTATAGGATGACATATATGTCAATTATGATGTGATGACGTTGAAGTTAATACTATAGTCCATTCATTATTGTTAGGCCACAAGTCTTGACCACTAACCTCTATTACTCAGAAACAGCTAGAGTAATCGAGCTAATACTTCTACCGCTTGGGAAGGGTCAGCCAGGGAATAAGTGTGGTCAATTACAGCCCATTTGCTCTAGCCCTTTTTGAGCTATAGAAGTTTGTAGTCTGGATTTTTGCCCAACTTATAATGAATAGACTATAGAAAAATATTTTCTTTACTTCACCTTCTTCTATCATTGCCGGCTGGACTATTCTTTATGCTTTGGTGGAGGGTGGATGTGGACGGCGTTCCCTTCCACCCGTAGAACTGTAGTACCTAACGTGCCCGCACGAGGGGAATCTTTTATCGTCAAATCTCGCCCTCTGTGCTGGACCCGATACTGCCGAGTTGACCGCCCATTAGGCACAGGGGGTCAGGGTGTATATCCGAGTTTGACTCCTGGGGCATGTACCTTGTCCTCTAATTTGTGGCTCCATGGTGGGTGTGGAGCTTCTCCCGGATGAACCATGTTACTTTCGTCTTATGGAGCCTTCTTCTGGATCTTCGATCACCGGCGCTGGCGATGATATGGCTGATGTGTTTGTCTCTCCTTCCTTGCCCGTCCTCTCCTCGGTTGGTGGTAGATCTTTGCCTACCACTATACCGGGTCCTTTACCGACCCATGCACTGTCTGTGACCGTCCATTCGACCTCTGCTCCTCATACAGTTCCGAGCCTAGTCGTGTCGAGTTCTCTTGGCACGTCTACCTCCTCTACGTTCGCTTCCTCCCTAGCCGCTCACTCAGTTCCTGCCCCTTTGTCCTCTTCCGTGTCCCACTCCGTTCTACCTGATCAGCCCTCTTCCATTCGTCCGTTCGCTCTCTCCTCTGCTTCCTCTTCCACTCTTCTTCCCTCGTCCTCCTCCACTTCCTCGGTTTCTTCCCCTTCCTCTCGTATAGTCACTTTCGAACCGTATCTCCCACCCGTTCCACATTCTTCTTCTTTTCCTTCTCCTCCCGTTACTTCCGCTCCTCGCCCTCGTTCTTCTGTTCTCCCTTTATCCTCACTCTTTGCCCCTGCTGACTTTATTAAGTTCTTTTCAGTCCCCACCTCTGCTCCTCTCGCCGGAGATGACCTCCTGTTCCACCTGCGTCTCCTTCAGCAGGTGGGCAGGGATGTCACCTTCCACTCCCGCCATGATGACTCCCGTCTCATTACGGTCCAGAACGAACGTCAGGCTGCTGCTATGTCGACCATTGTCGACTTCTCCGGAACTTCCATCCCAGCCCTTAAAGACCAAAGACTGAACTCTTGTACGGGTACCGTCCTGATCCCTCCTTCCATCCGTCTCGGTGGTCGGCAGTTCGCAGACTGTGCCGACCTTATTAAGTCTATTGTTGTTGCTCAAGACCATGTTGTGGTTAGTCTTGTCTGCTACACCATCCCACCTCGCACCAATCGCCGCCATCCCGCCAATATCGCCAAAATCACGTTCGATGGTCGGTCTCTCCCTTCTCACGTTATTATCGGCGGTACTCGCCTGCCCGTCACTGAGTCCCTACCTCGTCCTCAGCAGTGTCGCAGTTGCTGGCGCTTTGGGCATCCTGTTAAGTACTGTCGCTCTTCCGCTCCCGACTGCCCTAGGTGCCCACGCTGTGCACAATCTGGCCATCTCGTCGGTGACTGCCAGTTTCCGATACGATGCTGCCTAAACTGTCAGGGCTCCCATTCTGCTGATTCCCGAGATTGTCCCGTTTTCAAATTAGAGTCTGAAGTTACGATCCTCAAGACATTGCACGGCCTTATTCATTCTACGGCTCGTCAGGCAGCTCGCTGCCTGGGCTTCTCCCCTCATCCGTTTTCAACTGTTCTATCTCACCCTCCCGTCTCCTCCACTTCTTCCGCCCCCCCCCCCCTCGTTGCCCCTCCATCATCCTCGTCCTCCTCTCCCTCTACTTCTCCGGTTCCGTCGTCTGTCCCTTCTTCTCATCCTTCAGTTTCTTCTGTCTCCCCCGTCCCCTTGGCTGTCTCATCGTGTTCTCTCCCTTTATCTAACTCTTTTTCTGTTCTTAACTCTTCTACTCCTACTTCCGCCCCCCCGCCTTCCACTACTCTTCCTCGCTCCACTTCTTCCGGTTTGTCTCAACGCCCCATCCACCAGCATTCTCGTCCGACGCCTCCTCCTCGTTCTCTTCCTCCGTCCTCGTCTCGTAGTTCCAAGATTCCCTCCCGGCTTCCTGCCTCCTCTACCAAACTAGTTTCGAAACATTTGCCCCGTTCCTCCCTTTCTTCCTCTCCCGCCTCCTCTTCTAAACGCAGGGACCGCCTCCACAGTGTGCGGAGCCCGAGTCCCAGTGGGAAGAAGAAAAAGCTCCCTCCTTCCTCCCCCCTTCTCCTCTTTCTTCGTCCTGTGTCCAACCCCCCGATTCCTTAGACTTATCCTTTGAATCTTTGCCCAAGATTGAGGAGTATATTCTTTCTTCTCATCCGCCGCCTATTTCCGTTTCTGCCGACGTTAATCCCATCCCTTCTACGCTCCCCCCTACCCCTCTCCCTCCCTCCTCTGGCCTTCCCCCTCCTGGGCCTCTCTTTCTCGTTCCTCATCCTCCCGACCCTCATCCTCCCGTCCTTCCCCCTCCCTCCTCTCCCCTTCCTCCCTCTCCCTCTAGCCCTCCTATCTCCTTATTCATGTTTGTGTTTATATTGTACATGTATAATATGAGTAGGGTAAAAGACTGTTTTATCACCTTTGCCCTTTTGAGACGTGTAATTATGTATTCCCATGTATTTATGCTTTCTCAATAAAGAATCAATCAATCAATCCTATCTCTTCTTCTCCTTCCCTATTAAGCCTCCCTATGCCACCTGGTTATCAATCTTCTTTCCCTCCTTGTTCTTCCTCGTCCCCCATTCCTTCCATTATTACTCACCGTTAACCTCATCAGTCTTTTCTTCGTTGTACATAAGTCTGTGTGTTCTTATTTTTCTTGTTCTTTGTCCCTCTTTCTTTCCTCTTGTATGTATTCGTCTTTCTCGCTGTTTGCTGTATTTTGTGTGTCTGTGTTGTCTATAGTGTATCTGTTTTCTTCCCACTTGTGTGTTACTTTTGTTGATGTTTTCTCTTTTTTGTCCTTTCTTTGTTTTCTTCGATTTTTCCGTTCCTTTCTTCTCTTTTTGTTTTTTGTTTTTTTCTTTTTCCTCCCTTGTTCCTCTTTAGTTCGGCGTGTTTTTGTTCCGCCTCTCTGATATGTGTTTGTATATATCGTTTTTATTCTCTCTTTTACAGCTTATTTGCTCGTACTTTCTTTTTAGTGTTTTTAGTATGTCCATTTTGCAATGGAACCTTCGCAGATTTTCTCTTCAGAGAGACGATTTGCGTTTTTTACTCTCTTCCCATTCCCCTAAGGTTGTCTGTCTCCTGGAAACTCGTCTTCTTTCTCCTCCGATTTCTGTTCCTGGCTACCGTTTTATCAGTTCTCCTCATTCTCTTTCCGACACTTGTATTCTCCTTCACCACTCTGTTCCTTATGAAGAGTTTTCCTGTCCTACTTCCCTCCCTTGCACCTTTGTTAGGGTTTTTCTTGGTCGATGGATTACGGTTGTTTCTCTTTATTTCTCTCCTTCGGTTCCCGTCGATTTTGGCTATTTTACCATGTTTTTAGCTCGACTGCCTCCTCCATTTTTATTGCTTGGTGATTATAATTGTAGGCACACCCTGTGGGGTGATTCTGTCATTACCTCACGTGGTCGTGCATTAGAGTCTTTCATTACTAATAATAACCTCTTTCTCCTTAACCCGGGAACTGCGGGGAGACTCTTAAGAGTTCCCCCGGCGGACTGCGGGGAGACTCTTAAGAGTCAGAGAAAAAAAAAATCAACTTTTGACATCGAAAAAAAAAAAAAACAAAAAAAAAAATTTTGGCCCCTGAGCCATGCAAAATCTCAGTCCTCTACCTCCCCTCCTTCCCCACTTTCCTCCTCTCCTTCAGTTATCACCTATTTTCCCTGTTATTCCCTTATTCTGAGGTATATTTTCGTGCTAACATTAGAAATCTGGTTGCAGGGTGTGGTCATCACTGATAGCAAGCGAATGCAAGAGAGAGAGAGAGAGTATCGATCGACTGTGTCTCAGTGGCCTTGGGGGAAATTGGCGGGAAAGCAGCTTGCCTCACCCATACATTATACAACTCGCGGGCTATATCTCCGATTTTGACCATCCAAACGCTGTTTTCACTCGTTTTATTGTTGTTTCAGGTTAATACCTTTATAATAAACCCAATATAGGCGCATATGGATAAGTATTAATGCTATTAATGGTACAATGAATATTTTAGTGACGGAAACACCTCAAATACATGCGCACAGGGAGAGGTGTCTAATTACCCCCATGCGCACTTCAGAGATTAATACTGATTCCCTGACTCATTTTGATGCTAGAACACGTTCTTTTTCTTGTCTTGATCTTTCTTTGTGTTCCCCTTCCCTGTCTCTTCTTTTTCATTGGTCTGGTTTGGAGGATTCTCTCTATAGCGACCATTTCCCTGTTCTGCTCTCTCCTACCTCCTATTCTCCTGTTCCTGGTCCTCCTCGTTGGTGCTTCCAGCGTGCGGACTGGTCTACTTTTGCTTCACTATCTATCCCTTCCTTACCTCCGTCTGATTTTTCATCTGTACATGATTTACTAGCCTTTTTTCTAGTCACAGTTTTGAGTGCTGCCTTAGTCTCTATTCCTCGGACTTCCCGTCCTTTTACGTCTAAATGTGTTCCTTGGTGGTCCCCGAACTGCTCCAAGGATCTCCGCGTCAAACGGGCTTCTTGGAAGAGCTTTCGTCGTAAGCGTTTTACTCCCGCTCATGATCATTCTTTTATACTTTTTCGTCAGGCGTCTGCCTTCCTCCGTCGCACAGTCAGGTCTGCTAAACGTCAGAGTTGGGTGTCCTATGTTTCCTCCATTACGTCTTTTACTCCTGTTCAGTCCGTCTGGAAGTGCATTCGCAAGATTTCGGGCAAGCGTTTACCTCCTCATTCTCCTGTGCTTCATGTTGATGGGGACTCTGTTGCTGACTCGAGGCAGTCGCCGATCGTTTGGGTCTTTACTTTAGCTCGGTCAGTAGTGGCTCTCATCTCCCCCCGGAATTTCATTCACTTAAAGCCGTCGCAGAGACTTCTCCAGTTGTTTTCACTCTGTCTTCGGCAGAGTCGTACAACGCCCCGTTTTCTTCCCGTGAGTTGCTCTCCGCTCTTCGTGCCTGTAAGGCTACTTCTGAGGGTCTTGATGGCGTCCATAATTTAATGCTTAAGCATCTTTCCACTGAGGCTTTGGTATTTTTATTGGCTATTTTTAATAAGGTTTGGTTGTCTGGTGTTTTGCCTCCTGCATGGAGTTCTGCTCTTACTATTCCTTTTCTTAAGCCTGGAAAGTCGGGTTTCTCGCCCCAAGACTATCGCCCTATTGTCTTGACGAGTTGTTTATGCAAGCTGTTTGAACGGATGGTTAATGTCCGCCTGATGTGGCTTCTCGAGTCACGTCAGCTTTTGTCTTCGACCCAGTTTGGTTTTCGGCGTGCTCGGTCCGCTATCGACCCTTTACTTAGTTTGGAGACCTACGTCCGGTCTGCTTTTGCTCGCCATGAGTCAGTTCTTGCTGTTTTCTTCGATCTCGAGAAGGCGTACGACTCCGCGTGGAAACATCATATTTTATGCCAACTCCGTTCTTTTCATGTCCGTGGTAATATGGGCGTCTTTATCCGTAATTTCCTTTCTTCTCGTTCTTTTCGTGTCCGGGTGAATTCCTCGTTTTCTCGGTTATTCCCTCAGATAGAAGGTGTACCTCAGGGTTCCGTTTTAAGTACTATCCTCTTTCTCATAGCCATTAATGGCATTATCTCTTCCCTTCCGGCTACGGTCAGGTCCTCCTTATATGTCGACGACTTTGCGATCTATGCGGCTGATTCAGATATTGTTGCGTTACGCTCCCTTATCCAATCAGCGATTGTGGCTGCCTCGTCATGGGCCACTGCTCACGGGTTTCGTTTTTCTACGACTAAATCTTGTGCTACGTCTTTCACTCGTCGCCACGTTATACTGCGTCCTTCTCTTGAACTGTATGGTTCCGTTTTACCTTATCGCTCTTCGACTACTTTCTTGGGTCTTGTCTTTGATTCCCGTCTTAAGTGGGCAGCTCATGTTTCCTCTGTTAAGGTTGCTGCTTTGCACCGTCTTCGTCTCCTCCAGACCCTGTCCCACCTCACTTGGGGTGCGGACCGTGCTCTCCTTCTTCGCCTTCACGTTGCCCTTGTTCTTTCTAAACTCGATTATGGTTGTCAGGTTTACTCATCAGCCTCCGACACAGTCCTCCATAAACTTGACTCTGTTCACCATTTCGGTTTACATCTTGCCTTGGGTGCTTTTCGCTCTTCCCCTGTTGAAAGCCTCTATGCTGAATCCGGCGTCCCTTCTTTGTACCGACGTCGGGCCCTTCTCTCTCTCCGGTACTACGCCCGGTCGCTTCAGTTTCCTTCCTTGCAGACCTCTCTTCTTCCTACTGTTCCTGTTCCGTCTCATTCTCGCCTTCGGCCCCCTTTCCTTTCTCGTATGGATTCCTTACTTTCTCATTCTTCGTTTTCCCCCTTCCATGTTCTTCCGCTCCGGCTCAGTAAGTGTCCTCCTTGGCTCCTTCCTCGTACTTCCTTGTGTCCCTCTATTTTTCCTTGTTCTAAGTCCTCTACCCCGCCCTCAGTTCTTTGTTCTCGTTTCCTTGTACACCTTACACAGCATTCTTCTTCTACCCCGGTTTACACTGATGGCTCCCGTTCGTCTTCTGGCGTCGGGTTTGCCATCCTTTTTCCTTCTCGTTCTTATCAGTATTCTCTCCCTTCTCCAGCTGGTGTTCTGACTGCCGAACTTTACGCTATCTTCTTTGCCGTCCGTCTCATGTGCTTCTTTCCTTCTTCCTCCTTTACTCTTTTTTCTGACTCTTACAGTGCCCTTCTTCTCTTGCAGTCTTTCCCTGTTGTCCATCCGTTGGTTCTTGCCATCCACGATTGGCTTGTCAGTCTTCTCTACTCGGAAAAAGGTTGTCCAATTTTGTTGGGTGCCTAGCCATGTTGGTGTCCGTGGAAATGAGCAGGTTGATGTTCTCGCTCGCGACGCTGCGGCGGTCGGATCAACTTCTCTCTCTATTCCCGCCTCTGACTATTATCCAGCTATCTCTGCCTTCCTCCTGTCTCGCTGGCAAACAATGTGGTCTTTTCTTTCCTCTAATAAGCTCCGCACTGTTAAGGCCTCCGTTTCTGCCTGGGCTGACCCCTCTCACCGTGTTCGCCGTTGGGAGACTGCGTTGGCCCGGCTTCGGCTAGGCCATACCAGACTTACCCACTCCTTCCTCATGTCACGCTCACCTCCACCTCTTTGCTCCCGGTGTGGTGTTCAGGTTTCTATTTCTCACATTTTCCTTGACTGTCCTCGCTTTTCTTCGGCCCGTCGCCGTTCTTTTCCCTTTTCATTTTCCCTTGGTCGTCGTCCTTGTCTTGCCGATCTTCTCTCAGAGTCCCCTTTCTTTTCCGTTGACCACGTAATGGCTTTCCTTTCCTCTCTCAGACTCCTTAACGATATTTAACTTCCTTTCCTTCTAACACTATCCGTTTCCTGCTTTAGTGCCATATGGCCTTTGTTGCCTGGTGCTAGAAATGTATTAATGTTATGTTATGTTATAGAAAAATATGCTGATTTCGGTGTGAGTATCCTAGGTTCGAGTCCTTGGAGTACCACATGTATTCGTTACTTTCATTAATTAGGATTATTTGTAAATTAAGTGGTGAGTTGGTGATAACAAATATGAATAATATAATAACTGGTAATAATAACGATCAAATTATATTAACCTCTTCTTTACCGGTGACATATTTTTAACTTTATTTTGGCTAAAATTAGACGATTGTATTCAGTATAAAAAGGGCCTCGATCAGTAATTAACAGGCTTCGAAGTATCTCACTCTACCCTTTTCAGTAACACAGATCCTTCCTGAACTGCACACTATCGTCTAAATATAGCAAGAATAAAATGAAAAAGACGTTTCGGTACAGAAGGGGTTAAAACACTTGGATGCGATACGACCCGTTCGGCATTCGTCCCCAAGAGGCCGCGAGGGTACAATTTCGGCGAGAGCAATATTATATTTGGGTTCGAGTGCTGCCTAAATGCTTCCGATCCGATACGGGTTTGGGATCGGGTCGTATATTTGTTAATCCAATCATTAGGATATATCAAGTACTTTTTTATTTTCTCAATTTGCATGTGTCTTCTGGTTTGGGTACGAGAGAGAGAGAGAGAGAGAGAGAGAGAGAGAGAGAGAGAGAGAGAGAGAGAGAGAGAGAGAGAGAGATAGATAGGTAGAGGTAGAGCGAGCGAGACCAGAATAGATTGGTTTCTGGTCGCCAGGATGCAATTATAGAGACTCCATTGTATCAGAAGGGGTTAAGCATTTGTATAATTTGACTAAGCTAATCTTATTGGGCACTGCTCGATTATATAGTGCATTTGATAATACAAGGAGACACGATTTATATATTATTACTATTCAGTCACAAATCTTATCCTACCGATTAAGAAACTCAGATTGGCGCAAATATAAAAATTGATTAAGTAGAACCACATAATTATCGAAAGCGCATGGACAACATTTATAATAGTTGCAAAAAGAAAAACAAAACATATTGTGTGTAAAAAACAAAACATATTGTGTGTAAAAAAAAAAAAATCTGTGAACTATATCCAACATTTATACCGTTTGTTATATAATTATGTTTTCATTTTTGGTAAAGTTAATCAAAATATATTTACACTAATCATTTTACATTCAACTGTAAAAAGTAGACATAATTGGATAGCAATTGGTATTTTTCCAAAATAGTGTTAATTATAAATCGACCACTCGGTATATGTAATATTCTTTGTTAGAACTGAATACATGGTTAAGGGAGGTCACCGGCTTTTGTTTATCTTTCTCTCCTTTTCTCTCTTTCCCTGGCTTGTATCCATTCGGCCCCATTCAGCCAACTGTTTTAAGACGTTTATCCCCATCCAGGTGTCGATGTCTTCATGGCGAGCGATAGCGAGCCAGCATTGTATGGAGAAATCCGGCTTCGCCGGAGACATTTTTCTATCGAAAAATGTACAAATTTAGCTTGCTGTCAAAAGAAAAATATACATATGGTGGCTCGCTTCCGCTTGCCAGGAAAATATTGACACCTGGATGGGGGTAAACGTCTTAAAACAGTAGGCTGAATGGGACCGAATGGATACAAGCCAAAGAGAGAGGGAGAGAAAGAGAAAAAAAGCGAGGTGGGCTCCCTTAATAATGGTATAGTGGGGTGGGGGCTATTTTTTGTACTGCCCTTTGTTAATTCTTTTCAGGTGTGAAGATGAATCAAGAAGAATCGATACTGTTGTGTCCTTACAATAAACAATAGTTCGTTATATGGATATATTTTGTCCATATTAAGAAAGTATTATATAAATTGTCCTTTGACGTTAAGTTGACGATACATCTCTACAACTATCTAGTAAGTTAGTTTAGCCTATTTTATTGACAAGATTTATTAATAATTTTAGTAATTTATATAAAAATATATCAAACTTGTTTTCAGAAGCTTATAGTCAATCGTAATTATGAAGATTAGTCACTTAAGTAGGGTATTTGCAATTGAGTATTTGATAAATCGTGCAAAACAGTATGTATTATATTGTGCGTGTTGCCTGCATATACTGTCAACACTTATGGGGTTAAGGCGGTATGAAAATGGTAATTAACGAGTCCATAACAATATACCTTGATACAGATATATTGGTATTAATATATCATTTAATATATGGGATAAAAAAGGTATATCACTAGCAGTATACCCAACGATTATAATACATAAATAAATATAATAATAAATATATATATAATATATATATATATATTCGGTATATATATATATATATATATATATATATATAATATATATATATATATATATATATATATATATATATATATATATATATATATATATATATATATATATATATATATATATATATATATATATATATATATATAATTTATATATATATATATATATATATATACGGTATATATAATAATAATAACAAAACAAAACAAAATGTGTATATACCCTTGCTGTTTTTGTTCTGTAGGACCTAACCCGAGAACTCTTGTTTTGTGAAAATTGCTCTTCAGAAATAATGAACACACTATTTGATGAGCAACACTTTATTGGAAAAAGTCCTGAAGTGACCTGAAGAAGCTATCTGCGAAACTCTGTCAATAAAGTGCTCCTCCTCATATTATTTGTACTTTTCGGAAATTATTTAAACTTTCTTCAATATCAGTTTGGTTTCGGTAGTTTCCTCTATTTTATCTATTTATTTAGTTTTTATTATTACCGGTATATATATTTATTTTAGTTTGCTCCCTAGACCTATATCAAGCTTTAAAAGTAATACCCCAAAGACCCCCTTGAAGATTAATTTGTACATTTTTCGGTAGAAAAAGTCCCGGCCGAATGCCGTTTCCTACTAAATTACAGGCTCGCTATCATTCGCCAGGAAATATTGATACCTAAATAGTGCAAAATGGCATAAAATCGCCAAACTAATGGGACAAACGTCTTAACATCTCTTAACTAATGGGGTTAAACATGAGGGAGATGGGGTTCCAGTAAAATAACAAATACATCCCTTTAAGTTTCAGTAAAATTCTGAATGGAATAGTCTATTGTTTCGGAAATAAGCGGAAAGAAGAAGTAAATAAAGTTTTATCGTAAGTACAAATTTAATCCAGTGCAGGAAATTGTTATACATTTATTTTTGCCAATGTTTAAGCATAATATATTTTTAACAGAATTGCGCCATTTTGTTTACGTATTTAACCCCTTCTGTACCGTCGACATCCTTTATATTGGTTTCTGGCTACTATCCCTCGATTTAATTCAGATTAGGAAGGACCTCTAGCCATTATAAGGCTTCGCACTATCTCAATCAACCCTTTTAGCTACCACAGATCCTTCCTACGCTGCATAAAATATAGCTAGAATTTAATATAACAGACGTTACTGATACTGAAAGGTTTAAGGATCGTCAAAATATTTCAACCCCTAGTTATTAATTCCAATACTTAATTTTCCATGTTGTTTTTATCTTATATTTGCTTGTTTTAGAACAATAGGGCGGCATATAGTTCACGGTATTTCGATTGGTTAGTTAGTTAGTTAAAATAGGACTTCAGAGGCTATCAACCCGTCTAGATTATTAAGCCAGCACACTGCAAGTCAATAATAGCGTCAGTACTGGAGCCCCTTTTCGAAAACCCCAGTCCCTTGTCCGATTGGTATGCTAGTTCTTGTTTATCAATTGTTTATGCTTTTTCACATTTATACGAGTCAATATGGTGCTATGTGTTCGATCGATTTACACCATAATAGAACAGTATTTTTTGTTGTTTCACTTTCTTGGTCAATTATTTGGACTGTTTTCTACTTTGGCATTAACCTCTCCAACACCATGACGCCTTTTTAACTTTGATGCAATTAACTACAATTCGTTGGTTTTATGCAGTTTAAGAAGGACCTATGTTACTAAGAGGTAAACCCATACCCATTTTGAGTCGTACAGGTAGATTACACACTAAAGAAATCGTCTAATGGTAACCAGAATATGATGAAATTTACGTACTGGTGGTAAGGGGTTAATGCTATTTTTGTTCTTTATCAATATTGTTGAACTGATCTTGCTGTTGGAAAAGATCATTGGTCTTATTTGTTCAAGCATTCACAACTCGATGCACTTGTATTTCGTTAATACCTTTGAATTTAATTTGTTAAGGGGAAGTTTTTGTTTGTTCTGGACTCCCATCTCCCTCACGTTTAGCTTCAATAGTTTTGAAATTTCATGACGTTGTCCCCATTATATTGGTGGTTTTAAGACTTTTCACCCCATTATTTGTCAATATATAGACAGTTCGTACCATAGAGGTACCGGCCTTCTGCCAGGATATTTTTCTACCGAAAAATGTAAACATTTATCTCGAAGGGGGCTCTTAGGGGTAATATTTTGTTAAAGCTTGATAGAGGTTTAGGGAGCAAACTAAAACCCCCCCTTAACTTTGAACTGCGTATAAATGAGACTGTTGTAGACCTGTTATGTTTGTCACTGTGTTACGTGGAGGTGTGAGCGAGGGTGTGAGAGAGAGAGAGTGGTTTGGGTGGTACTTATAACCTAGCTTTCTGTCACACATCAGGGGAGAGGCTCACACACACATACTGTATACAGCCACACACACATACACAGACATTCTCTTTCTCTCTCTTTCACAGACACACACACACACACATTCTCCCCCCCCCCTTTCTCTTTCACACACACACACCACACCCTCTCTCTCTTTCAAACACACATACACACATAGCGAGAGAGACACTTAAAAGGAATATCTAGTATTTAAAACATCTTGCAGTTCATTCCGGGTAGATAGTTAAAAGGCTGTATCTAACATAACAATATTTGCAAAAAATTAGTAAAATATAATTTGATATCTTCTTGAACAGCTCTAATGAAGAACCACTTACAGCTTTAGAGGGAAGTTTGTTCATTATAGAGCAAGTGATAAGCCTCTTTAGTTCTAATTTTCAATCATGGTTGCATGCTATATTTATATTGAAGTTAAACATCTCGTTCATACCTACATTGTCAAACACATTACGTTGTAAATACGTCTATGAGTGAACGTCAGTCCTTTCTATCAGTCCTCATAATTTAGAAAGAGAGAGAGGGAGAGAGAGAGAGAGAGAGAGAGAGAGAGAGAGAGAGAGAGAGAGAGAGAGAGAGAAGGTTAAGAGAGAGAGAAGGATCAACCAATACAAGGTGACAATAAAGACACTCGGAGTTGAAAGGAAGAAGCAAGTGGTACTGGAAATACGATTTACGACAGAGACCAAAAGGAGAGTGCCAGATAAAGAGATAAAAGATTGATAGATAAATATATATATATATATATATATATATATATATATATATATATATATATATATATATATATATATATATATATATATATATATATATATGTATATAGTATATATACATATATATATATATATATATATATATATATATATATATATATATATATATATATATATATTGGTTGATAGATATTGGTTGATAAATATTGGTTGATAAATATTGATTGATAAATATTGATTGATAAATATTGATTGATAAAAGTTGATTGATAGGTAGATGGATTGATAGATTGATAAATAGATAGATACATAGATAGATCGATTGATAGATAGATAGATATATATAGAGAGAGTGAGAGACAGATAGAAAGCTATAGAGTGATAGATTGATAGATAGGCTAGATAGATAGATAAACTTATTGCCTGACGCCTTTATCCCCGTGTTCTTCCGTCATCCATCAACCGGCGTCCCTCCTCCCACCCAACATCACTTTCACTGATATACAGTAGGCTACCTCTCAGCTCTACATTAAAGGCTCGCTATCGCACGCCAGGAAAAATCTACACCTAAATGGCACGAGAGGGCTTAAAATTGACAAAGAAATGGGTCGAATGTCCTAAAATCTCAAAACTAGTAGAGCTAAACATGAGGGAAATGCCGGGGGTCTAGAGAAAAAGCCCTTAACAAGCTTACTTGTAGTTACGCCGTAGATAAAGTAATACTGATTGTACAACCTACACTGACTGAAGTAGTTGTAATATATTATATAATAATGTATGATCACCGTCATTAAGGGGGGGATGTTCTGGACCCCTTTCTCCCTCATACTTCGTCCCATGTTTATAATTATTTATTTTTTTAATTTTAAGACGTTCTTCCCTTAAGTTTGGCGATTTTTAGACTTTTCGTTCCATTTCTTTGTCAATTTTAAGACATTTCTTGCCATATACTGTAGGTGTCGATATTATCTTGGCGAGCGATAGCAAGCCTGCTATTTAGGAGGAACCAGTCCTTCAGCCGGGATTTTTTTTTTTTTTTTTTTTTGTAATCGAAAAATATGCAAACTTACCTCGAATGGGTGTCTTGGGGGTATTTTTCTATCTAGGTCTAGGGAGCAATCTAAAGCGAAAAATAAATATATAAATACAGTAAATAATGATATAAAACCTTTATTCAGTTCGAGGGCTCACAATGTATCAGCATTTGTGACCAACTGCGACTGTATAAAAACGCGAATGGATCTCTCTTGGGAAGTATTCGAAACCACTTACCTAAAAGCAGTGCAGGACTGCATACCATCGAAAATACGGCGTACAGGCCATAATAATAAGCCCAAAATGGTGGAATAAAGATATTTCAAACTGTCTGCTTGCTAAAAAGTTTGCTAATGATAGATTAAAATCCTTACAAAATGACGAAGAACGGGTGAAATTTGTAGAGCTACGACGCAAAGCCAAAAAGTTAATTAAGCAAAGTAAAAAGAACCTGGAGTTACATGTTGCGAATCAAAGTAAAACAAACCCGAAAGAATTCTATAGTTATATCAGAAAGAAAAAAAGTAGTTACTTCAACTGTTGGACCGTTAGTCGATGAAAATGGAGAATACACCAAAGACGAAGTACAAATGAGTAATGCCCTCAATACCTTCTTTGCATCAGTTTTTAAAACGGAAGATCTCAGTGATATCTCTACACCATCGCCGATTCAGATTGATAATTCAGATGTTCTAAGCAATATCACCGTTACAGAGATAAAAGTATTGAATTGTTTAGATAAACTCAAGGTAAATAAAACGCCTGGACCTGATACAATCTCACCTAGAGTCCTAAAGGAAGCTAAGGATGAGCTCTCCAAACCACTGACATTGCTATTCAATAAATCCTTGCAGTCTGGAACTATGCCTGATCAGTGGAAGCTAGCCAACGTAACACCGATATTCAAAAAAGGCAGCAAATCCCTACCCAGTAACTATCGTCCAATTAGCTTAACCTCAGTTGTATGTAAAATGTTAGAAACACTCATAAGAGACAGACTCGTAAATCACTTAGAGGCAAATAACATACTTAAAGATACTCAACACGGCTTTCGTAAAAAACGTTCCTGTTTAACAAACCTCTTAGACTTCTTCCACGATATCCTCTACCTCTACGATGAGAGTAAAGCTGTAGATATTATATACCTTGATTTTCAAAAGGCCTTTGACAAAGTTCCCCACAAACTTTTACTTCTAAAACTAAAAGCGCATGGAATACAAGACGGTGTGTTGAAATGGATAGAAAATTGGCTCAG
>CM064576.1:20012574-20082574 GCA_032716605.1 Paralithodes platypus | reverse complement strand
AAAAATCGCCAATAATTCCGAGTTTTTCACTGAAGGAAGGGGAATTTGAAAACGTGTTGACGTACAGCAAGATGTTTGGTGTTTGTCCTTATGAATCGATAACACATCCAAGCGCCTAAGGCCCGTATTACAAAAAGAAGAAAAAAACAAAAAAACATACAGTATATATATATATATATATATATATATATCGGTGATAATTACTACAGTTTTTGCCGTATTCCCAGCCAGTGGGTATGATTAGGAGTCCAGAAAGCGTGAACCCTAACCTCTCTAACGTAAAAAGGGCTTGAGCAAATGGGCAATACATTTCCACACTTATTCCCTGGCAGACCCTTCCCAAATGGTCTAATTATTAGTTCGATTACTCTAGTCGTTTGTGATATATAGAGGTTAATGTTCAAGAGTTCTGAACTACTTACTTTACTCTAGTCGTTTGTGATATATAGAGGTTAATGTTCAAGAGTTCTGAACTACTTACTTTACTCTAGTCGTGTGTGAGTTATAGTGGTTAATGTTCAAGAGTTCTGAACTACTTACTTTACTCTAGTCGTGTGTGAGTTATAGTGGTTAATGTTCAAGAGTTCTGAACTACTTACTTTACTCTAGTCGTTTGTGATATATAGAGGTTAATGTTCAAGAGTTCTGAACTACTTACTTTACTCTAGTCGTGTGTGAGTTATAGTGGTTAATGTTCAAGAGTTCTGAACTACGTACTTTACTCTAGTCGTTTGTGATATATAGAGGTTAATGTTCAAGAGTTCTGAACTACTTACTTTACTCTAGTCGTGTGTGAGTTATAGTGGTTAATGTTCAAGAGTTCTGAACTACTTACTTTACTCTAGTCGTTTGTGATATATAGAGGTTAATGTTCAAGAGTTCTGAACTACTTACTTTACTCTAGTCGTGTGTGAGTTATAGTGGTTAATGTTCAAGAGTTCTGAAACTACTTACTTTACTCTAGTCGTTTGTGATATATAGAGGTTAATGTTCAAGAGTTCTGAACTACTTACTTTACTCTAGTCGTGTGTGAGTTATAGTGGTTAATGTTCAAGAGTTCTGAACTACTTACTTTACTCTAGTCGTGTGTGAGTTATAGTGGTTAATGTTCAAGAGTTCTGAACTACTTACTTTACTCTAGTCGTTTGTGATATATAGAGGTTAATGTTCAAGAGTTCTGAACTACTTACTTTACTCTAGTCGTGTGTGAGTTATAGTGGTTAATGTTCAAGAGTTCTGAACTACTTACTTTACTCTAGTCGTTTGTGATATATAGAGGTTAATGTTCAAGAGTTCTGAACTACTTACTTTACTCTAGTCGTGTGTGAGTTATAGTGGTTAATGTTCAAGAGTTCTGAACTACTTACTTTACTCTAGTCGTGTGTGAGTTATAGTGGTTAAGGGGGGTGGTTGTTTTTTCTGGCCCCCCTTCTCCCTTATGTTTAACCCCATTAGTTTTCATTTTTTAAGACTTTCACCTCATTAGTTTGGCGATTTTAAAACCTTTCACGCCATTTCATTGTCAATATTAAGACCTTTCGTGCCATTTAGGTGTCGATATCTTTCCTGGCGAGCGATAGCGAGCCTGTAATTTTAAGAGTAACCGGCGGGACAATTTTCTACCGAAAAATTTACAAATTTATCTTGAAGGACGGTCTTGGAGATGTTTATTTTAGGCTTGATAGAGGCCAAGCGAGGAAACAAAAATATACACACACATATCAATAAATAGACCATACAATAAACCCTACCCCCCTTAACCTCTTCAGCACCATGACGTAATCTTCGTCATATTCTGGCTAAATTAAGACGATTTTATGTAGTTTCAGATGGATTTATGTTATTAAGAGGGTTGGTTGAGATCGTGTTTACCCATTGGAGTCGTAGAGGTAGATTGCAAAATAAAGAAAATCGTCCAATGGTAACCAGAATATGATGCAAATAACGTCATGGTGGTGAAGAGTTTAATGTTGAAAAGTTTTGGCCTACTTACTTGGAGCAGGGTATATTATAGGTGTTGTCATTGCCTTAGCAGTACTGTGGTAATGCTCCAGGACTTCCCACTACCATTATACAGCCACTGTGGTAATGCTCCAGGACTTCCCACTACCATTATACAGCCACTGTGGTAATGCTCCAGGACTTCTCACTACCATTATACAGCCACTGTGGTAATGCTCCAGGACTTCCCACTACCATTATACAGCCACTGTGGTAATGCTCCAGGACTTCCCACTACCATTATACAGCCACTGTGGTAATGCTCCAGGACTTCTCACTACCATTATACAGCCACTGTGGTAATGCTTCAGGACTTCCCACTACCATTATACAGCCACTGTGGTAATGCTCCAGGACTTCCCACTACCATTATACAGCCACTGTGGTAATGCTCCAGGACTTCCCACTACCATTATACAGCCACTGTGGTAATGCTCCAGGACTTCCCACTACCATTATACAGCCACTGTGGTAATGCTCCAGGACTTCCCACTACCATTATACAGCCACTGTGGTAATGCTCCAGGACTTCCCACTACCATTATACAGCCACTGTGGTAATGCTCCAGGACTTCTCACTACCATTATACAGCCACTGTGGTAATGCTTCAGGACTTCCCACTACCATTATACAGCCACTGTGGTAATGCTTCAGGACTTCCCACTACCATTATACAGCCACTGTGGTAATGCCCCAGGACTTCCCACTACCATTATACAGCCACTAGGGTAATGCTCCATGACTTCCCACTACCATTATACAGCCACTGTGGTAATGCTCCAGGACTTTCCACTACCATTATACAGCCACTGTGGTAATGCTCCAGGACTTCCCACTACCATTATACAGCCACTGTGGTAATGCTCCAGGACTTCCCACTACCATTATACAGCCACTGTGGTAATGCTCCAGGACTTCCCACTACCATTATACAGCCACTGTGGTAATGCTCCAGGACTTCCCACTACCATTATACAGCCACTGTGGTAATGCCCCAGGACTTCCCACTACCATTATACAGCCACTAGGGTAATGCTCCATGACTTCCCACTACCATTATACAGCCACTGTGGTAATGCTCCAGGACTTTCCACTACCATTATACAGCCACTGTGGTAATGCTCCAGGACTTCCCACTACCATTATACAGCCACTGTGGTAATGCTCCAGGACTTCCCACTACCATTATACAGCCACTGTGGTAATGCTCCAGGACTTCCCACTACCATTATACAGCCACTGTGGTAATGCTCCATGACTTCCCACTACCATTATACAGCCACTATGGTAATGCTCCAGGACTTCCCACTACCATTATACAGCCACTGTGGTAATGCTCCATGACTTCCCACTACCATTATACAGCCACTGTGGTAATGCTCCAGGACTTCCCACTACCATTATACAGCCACTGTGGTAATGCTCCAGGACTTCCCACTACCATTATACAGCCACTGTGGTAATGCTCCAGGACTTCCCACTACCATTATACAGCCACTGTGGTAATGCTCCAGGACTTCCCACTACCATTATACAGCCACTAGGGTAATGCTCCAGGACTTCCCACTACCATTATACAGCCACTGTGGTAATGCTCCAGGACTTCCCACTACCATTATACAGCCACTAGGGTATTGCTCCATGACTTCCCACTACCATTATACAGCCACTGTGGTAATGCTCCAGGACTTTCCACTACCATTATACAGCCACTGTGGTAATGCTCCAGGACTTCCCACTACCATTATACAGCCACTGTGGTAATGCTCCAGGACTTCCCACTACCATTATACAGCCACTGTGGTAATGCTCCAGGACTTCCCACTACCATTATACAGCCACTGTGGTAATGCTCCATGACTTCCCACTACCATTATACAGCCACTGTGGTAATGCTCCAGGACTTCCCACTACCATTATACAGCCACTGTGGTAATGCTCCATGACTTCCCACTACCATTATACAGCCACTGTGGTAATGCTCCAGGACTTCCCACTACCATTATACAGCCACTGTGGTAATGCTCCAGGACTTCCCACTACCATTATACAGCCACTGTGGTAATGCTCCAGGACTTCCCACTACCATTATATAGCCACTGTGGTAATGCTCCAGGACTTCCCACTACCATTATACAGCCACTGTGGTAATGCTCCAGGACTTCCCACTACCATTATACAGCCACTGTGGTAATGCTCCAGGACTTCCCACTACCATTATACAGCCACTGTGGTAATGCTCCAGGACTTCCCACTACCATTATACAGCCACTGTGGTAATGCTCCAGGACTTCCCACTACCATTATACAGCCACTGTGGTAATGCTCCAGGACTTCCCACTACCATTATACAGCCACTGTGGTAATGCTCCAGGACTTCCCACTACCATTATACAGCCACTGTGGTAATGCTCCAGGACTTCCCACTACCATTATACAGCCACTGTGGTAATGCTCCAGGACTTCCCACTACCATCATACAGCCACTGTGGTAATGCTCCAGGACTTCCCACTACCATTATACAGCCACTGTGGTAATGCTCCAGGACTTCCCACTACCATTATACAGCCACTGTGGTAATGCTCCAGGACTTCCCACTACCATTATACAGCCACTGTGGTAATGCTCCAGGACTTCCCACTACCATTATACAGCCACTGTGGTAATGCTCCAGGACTTCCCACTACCATTATACAGCCACTGTGGTAATGCTCCAGGACTTCCCACTACCATTATACAGCCACTGTGGTAATGCTCCAGGACTTCTCACTACCATTATACAGCCACTGTGGTAATGCTCCAGGACTTCCCACTACCATTATACAGCCACTAGGGTAATGCTCCAGGACTTCCCACTACCATTATACAGCCACTGTGGTAATGCTCCATGACTTCCCACTACCATTATACAGCCACTAGGGTAATGCTCCAGGACTTTCCACTACCATTATACAGCCACTGTGGTAATGCTCCAGGACTTCCCACTACCATTATACAGCCACTGTGGTAATGCTCCAGGACTTCCCACTACCATTATACAGCCACTGTGGTAATGCTCCAGGACTTCCCACTACCATTATACAGCCACTGTGGTAATGCTGCAGGACTTCCCACTACCATTATACAGCCACTGTGGTAATGCTCCATGACTTCCCACTACCATTATACAGCCACTAGGGTAATGCTCCAGGACTTCCCACTACCATTATACAGCCACTGTGGTAATGCTCCAGGACTTCCCACTACCATTATACAGCCACTAGGGTAATGCTCCAGGACTTCCCACTACCATTATACAGCCACTAGGGTAATGCTCCAGGACTTCCCACTTCCATTATACAGCCACTAGGGTAATGCTCCAGGACTTCCCACTACCATTATACAGCCACTAGGGTAATGCTCCAGGACTTCCCACTACCATTATACAGCCACTGTGGTAATGCTCCATGACTTCCCACTACCATTATACAGCCACTAGGGTAATGCTCCAGGACTTCCCACTACCATTATACAGCCACTAGGGTAATGCTCCAGGACTTCCCACTACCATTATACAGCCACTGTGGTAATGCTCCAGGACTTCCCACTACCATTATACAGCCACTGTGGTAATTCTCCATGACTTCCCACTACCATTATACAGCCACTGTGGTAATGATCCAGGACTTCCCACTACCATTATACAGCCACTAGGGTAATGCTCCAGGACTTCCCACTACCATTATACAGCCACTAGGGTAATGCTCCAGGACTTCCCACTACCATTATACAGCCACTGTGGTAATGCTCCAGGACTTCCAACTACCTTCATACAGCCACTGTGGTAATGCTTCAGGACTTCCCACTACCATTATACAGCCACTGTGGTAATGCTCCAGGACTTCCCACTACCATTATACAGCCACTGTGGTAATGCTCCAGGACTTCCAACTACCATTATACAGCCACTGTGGTAATGCTCCAGGACTTCCCACTACCATTATACAGCCACTGTGGTAATGCTCCAGGACTTCCAACTACCATTATACAGCCACTAGGGTAATGGTCCAGGACTTCCCACTACCATTATACAGCCACTAGGGTAATGCTCCAGGACTTCCCACTACCATTATACAGCCACTGTGGTAATGCTCCAGGACTTCCCACTACCATTATACAGCCACTGTGGTAATGCTCCAGGACTTCCCACTACCATTATACAGCCACTGTGGTAATGCTCCAGGACTTCCCACTACCATTATACAGCCACTGTGGTAATGCTCCAGGACTTCCCACTACCATTATACAGCCACTGTGGTAATGCTCCAGGACTTCCCACTACCATTATACAGCCACTGTGATAATGCTCCAGGACTTCCCACTACCATTATACAGCCACTGTGGTAATGCTCCAGGACTTCCCACTACCATTATACAGCCACTGTGGTAATGCTCCAGGACTTCCCACTACCATTATACAGCCACTGTGGTAATGCTCCAGGACTTCCCACTACCATTATACAGCCACTAGGGTAATGCTCCAGGACTTCCCACTACCATTATACAGCCACTGTGGTAATGCTCCAGGACTTCCCACTACCATTATACAGCCACTGTGGTAATGCTCCAGGACTTCCCACTACCATTATACAGCCACTGTGGTAATGCTCCAGGACTTCCCACTACCATTATACAGCCACTGTGGTAATGCCCCAGGACTTCCCACTACCATTATACAGCCACTGTGGTAATGCTCCAGGACTTCCCACTACCATTATACAGCCACTGTGGTAATGCTCCAGGACTTCCCACTACCATTATACAGCCACTGTGGTAATGCTCCAGGACTTCCCACTACCATTATACAGCCACTGTGGTAATGCTCCAGGACTTCCCACTACCATTATACAGCCACTGTGGTAATGCTCCAGGACTTCCCACTACCATTATACAGCCACTAGGGTAATGCTCCAGGACTTCCCACTACCATTATACAGCCACTGTGGTAATGCTCCAGGACTTCCAACTACCATTATACAGCCACTGTGGTAATGCTCCAGGACTTCCCACTACCATTATACAGCCACTGTGGTAATGCTCCAGGACTTCCCACTACCATTATACAGCCACTGTGGTAATGCTCCAGGACTTCCCACTACCATTATACAGCCACTGTGGTAATGCTCCAGGACTTCCCACTACCATTATACAGCCACTGTGGTAATGCTCCAGGACTTCCCACTACCATTATACAGCCACTGTGGTAATGCCCCAGGACTTCCCACTACCATTATACAGCCACTGTGGTAATGCTCCAGGACTTCCCACTACCATTATACAGCCACTGTGGTAATGCTCCAGGACTTCCCACTACCATTATACAGCCACTGTGGTAATGCTCCAGGACTTCCCACTACCATTATACAGCCACTGTGGTAATGCTCCAGGACTTCCCACTACCATTATACAGCCACTGTGGTAATGCTCCAGGACTTCCCACTACCATTATACAGCCACTAGGGTAATGCTCCAGGACTTCCCACTACCATTATACAGCCACTGTGGTAATGCTCCAGGACTTCCAACTACCATTATACAGCCACTGTGGTAATGCTTCAGGACTTCCCACTACCATTATACAGCCACTGTGGTAATGCTCCAGGACTTCCCACTACCATTATACAGCCACTGTGGTAATGCTCCAGGACTTCCCACTACCATTATACAGCCACTGTGGTAATGCTCCAGGACTTCCCACTACCATTATACAGCCACTGTGGTAATGCTCCAGGACTTCCCACTACCATTATACAGCCACTGTGGTAATGCTCCTGGACTTCCCACTACCATTATACAGCCACTGTGGTAATGCTTCAGGACTTCCCACTACCATTATACAGCCACTGTGGTAATGCTCCAGGACTTCCCACTACCATTATACAGCCACTGTGGTAATGCTCCAGGACTTCCCACTACCATTATACAGCCACTGTGGTAATGCTCCAGGACTTCCCACTACCATTATACAGCCACTAGGGTATATCATAATGGCTGGCTAGGAATACGGGCCACCCACAATTATCAGATTTGTTTAGGAATACAGGCCTTAAGGGGGAGGGTTTATAGTTTGGCCTATTTATATATTTATATATCTATTTAGTTTCCTCGCTAGACCTCCATAAAGCTTTAAGAAACACTCCCTAGACCCCCCTTCGAGATAATTTTCAAAAATAATTGGTAGAAAAATGTCCTGGCCAAAAGGCCGCTTTCTCTTAAAATTACAGGCTTGCTATCGCTCGCCAGTAACAAAATCAACGCCTAAATGGCACGAAAGGTCCTACTACTGACAAGGAAATGGGGTGAAAGATCTTACAATAACTAAACTAATGGGAAGAAAGTATTACAATCTCAAAACAAATGGGGTTAAACATGGGGAAGAAGGGAGTCCAGAAAATGCAACTACTTCCCACGAACAGCCGCATTCCTATACCAATGAGAGAGGTGATGTCGCTCCCATACCGAGCTATGTATAAGGAACTGAGCGTTAAGGGGATATGGGCCGTTTTTCTGGTCCCCCTTCTTCCTTGTGTTTAGCCAAGGCCTTGTTTAGCCCCATTAGTTTTCAGATTTTTGAGATTCGGCTCATTAGTTTGTCGATTTTAAGATCTTATGCCCCATTTTGTTGTCAATATTAAGACCTTTCGTGTATTTAGGTGTCGATTTTTTTTCCTGACGAACGATAGTGAGCCTGTAATTCTGGAAAGAACCGGGCCGGAACATTTTTCTACCGAAAAATTTACAAATTTATCTAGAAGAGGGATCTAATGGATGTTTTTTGTTAAGCTTGATGGAGGTCAAATAAATACGCCCATCTCCCCTTAATATATGAAAACACAATTGATATAACCCAGTTTCCCAAAGCTAACAATTTATTACAGACTATACTGTAGGTAGCGCCAACGAACTTGACAACAATCTTGATCCCTGACCACTCTGTAACTCAAAAGGGTCTAGAGCAAACTGGCTGTAAATATACACATAATTTTCCTGGTGGACTCTTCTGAAATTATTGAAACGTCAGCTCGATTGCATTAATTCATTTCGAGTTGTAAGAAGTTAAGGGGTCAAGAGTATTGTCAAGTTCGTTGACGCTACCTATAGTTCGTTAATTAACTAGTGCGAAGATTAATCTGTGGTAGTGTTTAGGGATGCATCTATATGCACAGTGGAGGTCAGTAATTTTGATATATTTTGAAGCGTCGAGCTGATAATCGAAACTCCGAAATGCAAATACCTGGTAAAATATTTAAAAAAGGGAAAGATTCTGCCTAATACGACTTGGAAAATGTATGTCTCAGCATTAATGACCGCGACTGTACACTGTCAAAAGGTTAATTTTGTTTCTACAGTATGTGTAAGAAGACAAAAGGCAAAGCTGCCTGTAACAAGTGGCCACTACTTGAATAACTGGAGAGCCAAATTCAAGGTAGGTTGAGTAAAATGTCTGAACACAAGGAGCTTGAAGCAGCTTATGTCGTAGGATGAGGGAAAGATGGAATGAGGGAGAAAATACCAGAGTTGACTTATTAAATGGAAGAACGACTGGGATTATCGGTTCACTATTGGGTCAGAGAGTTGGACAGAAAAGGGTTGGGAATGTGTTGAAAGGTGGGTGCCACCTACTCTCCGTAAGTGGGGATGTATATACTGAAAACAAAATAACTCTGAAGAACACTGATTATTGTAATAACAATAGAAGAGAGAAAGAGATATGTAACATTGCTTCGTGGAGAGAGATTACAGATAATTAGTAAGAGGAGGTGAGTTGACGAAAATAAATGCTTTTGACTCGATCCTTTCAAGATGTTTGGTATGTGTGGAACCTCCCCACACATGCAAACAGTCACAATACATGGACACACAGTACCCCTGCTAAAAGCAAGAAGCTGTTCTAGATTAGTTAAACCAGACCACTGAATTCCCCAAAAGAACTCCCACATGGCTGGCCAGCAAGAAGCCGCGTGAGGGTAAAGAGCGTACAGAGACGGTTGAGCACACCTAACATCTGAGAAGCTATTTTTAGCAAGTGTGGTAATATGGTCTTTCCAAGAAAGTTCAGGAGGGAGAGAGATTCCAAGAATATTGAGAGAAGACAAACGAAGGGTTGATTTGTGTGTTTTTTATGAGTGAGGAATAGTCGTGTGGAAGATTGTGGCGGAGAATATGAGTTTTCAAAACACTGAAAGCAACAAGGTTATCTCTGCCCCAATTGGAAATAGTTGATAGATAGAGTTTTGAAGTGACTGCATGGAGAGTCGCTGTGGAAAGCTAGTTGATTAGTGTAGGGTAGAGTCATCGGTATGTGAGTTTACAGGACTAGATGAACAGTTGAGAAGATAATTAATTATTATTTACAATAGAGATGGAGATCGGACAGAACCCTAAGGAACACCAGAGTTGATAGGTTGAGGAAGTGAGTGATAGCAGTCCACAATCCAGTAATTATTAAAGCCAGATCACCTCATTGGGACCAAATGGTCTGTGTATCCATGTAACTATATGTATCTCTCTCTCTCTCTCTCTCTCTTTATAATGGTTTGACACTCTGGTTCACAACTTTCCACCTTTACCACCCAAACTTTCTCACCTTACCCACACACACCTCTGAATACACACACACACACACACACACACAGCTGACTCATTTATACGAAATAATATTATTAAGTAGATAGAGTTGCATATACGAATGAGTTTCTTCTCCATTATTCCATTGATGTTTGTTATTGAAGTGCTTTTATTATTAGGGGCACTTAGCGAGTGTGAATAACTGGGAGGAAAGAACACAAGGAATGTATACACACATTGAATGAACACAATAAACGGGTAATCACTAAACAATTCATAGACACAATAAACATGTAATCATGACACAATTCCTAAACACAATGCACAAACATAATTCACAAGCACAATAAACGGGTAGTTACAACACGACTCCCAAACAATTCACAAGCACAATTTGCTAGAATACAATATACAACACAATCACTGGTTTCGTGGTAGACTTCTTCAGTTTAAGGGGAAAGGGGGATCTAGTCTGAGATGCAGGGAGGGAGTCTCTTGATTTCTTCAGCTACAGGGGCGAGGGCTGCTATTACAGGAACGAGGGGGAACGGCTTCTACTTCAGAAACAAAGGAGGATGGCTGCTGCTTCAGTATCCAGGGGGGAGGGAGGCTGCTACTTCAGGAACTGGCTACTTTGTCAGTGAGTCTTCCTTCCAGGCTCTGAGGGTGTGGGGATGCTCCTCTTTCTACTCCTGACTTAGTTGATCAAAGTAGCCTTCTTCAAGGTGCCTTCAAAGAGCAGGGATTGTAGCTATCTCAACTCATGGCATTTAGGGAACAGAGTTGAATCCGTTGGTGGCTGCGGCAGGCAGTTTCATCCCTAGGCCTCCATAAAAAAAAAAAAAAAAAAAAAAAAAAAAAAATCAAGAACCCCCTTCGAGAATAATTTGTACATTTTTCGGTAAATAGATGTCCCGGCCGAAGGCCGATTCCTCCTAAATTACAGGCTCGGTATTGCTTGTCAGGAAAACAATCGATATCTAAATGGCACGAAAGCTCTTAATATTGATAAAGAAATGAGCGAAAGGTCTTAAAATCAACAAACTAATGGGGCGAACTTCTTAAAATCTCAAAACTAATGAGGCAAAACATGAGGGAGAAGGGGTTCCATAAAAAGCAACTACCCTAAGGTATTTTCGATGTATCTGGGCCCCGGACTTGGAGACAGTCGGGTCGGAGATCATTATTATGAGAAGGGTTAATAAGACAGAACAAAATAGGTTACATAGCTTTGGAAGGATATGTGGTAGCTAAAAGGATTAATTGAGATAGTCTTTTATCTTTGAACGGGTATACATCCCTCCTAAGCTGAATAAAACCGTCTAATAGTTGCCAGAATATAATGAAAAGGATGTTACCGGTACTAAATAATCTGAAATATATAATTTTTGTGCCTTACACCACTTTATTGTTATGAATATGCAGTATTGCAAGCAACAATCGCTATTCTATATACCTAGAGTGCAACAAGACCGTTAAGGGGGTAGTGTTTATTATATATACCTAGAGTGCAACAAGACCGTTAAGGGGGTAGTGTTTATTATATATACCTAGAGTGCAACAATACCGTTAAGGGGGTAGTGTTTATTATATATACCTAGAGTGCAACAAGACCGTTAAGGGGGTAGTGTTTATTATATATACCTAGAGTGCAACAAGACCGTTAAGGGGGTAGTGTTTATTATATATACCTAGAGTGCAACAAGACCGTTAAGGTGGTAGTGTTTATTATATATACCTAGAGTGCAACAAGACCGTTAAGGGGGTAGTGTTTATTATATATACCTAGAGTGCAACAATACCGTTAAGGGGGTAGTGTTTATTATATATACCTAGAGTGCAACAAGACCGTTAAGGTGGTAGTGTTTATTATATATACCTAGAGTGCAACAAGACCGTTAAGGGGGTAGTGTTTATTATATATACCTAGAGTGCAACAAGACCGTTAAGGGGGTAGTGTTTATTATATATACCTAGAGTGCAACAAGACCGTTAAGGTGGTAGTGTTTATTATATATACCTAGAGTGCAACAAGACCGTTAAGGGGGTAGTGTTTATTATATATACCTAGAGTGCAACAAGACCGTTAAGGTGGTAGTGTTTATTATATATACCTAGAGTGCAACAAGACCGTTAAGGGGGTAGTGTTTATTATATATACCTAGAGTGCAACAAGACCGTTAAGGGGGTAGTGTTTATTATATATACCTAGAGTGCAACAAGACCGTTAAGGTGGTAGTGTTTATTATATACCTAGAGTGCAACAAGACCGTTAAGGGGGTAGTGTTTATTATATATACCTAGAGTGCAACAAGACCGTTAAGGGAGTAGTGTTTATTTGTTGGTCTATGTATTTATTTATTTATACATTTTTTAGTTTCCTCGCTAGACCTCCCCCCCCCCCCCCAAAAAAAAAAAAAAAAAAAAAACACCTAGACCCCCTATCAAGATAAATTTGTAGATTTTTCGGTAGAAAAATGTCCCGGCCGAAGGCAGATTCCTTCTAAAATTACAGGCTCGCTATCACTCGCTAGGAAAAAATCGACACCTAAATGGCACGAAAGGTATTATTATTAACAAAGAATTGGAGCGAAACGTCTCAAAATCGCCAAACTAATGGAACAAACGTCTTAAAATCTCAAAACTAATATGCTAAACATGAGGGAGAAGGGAGTCCAAAGTGACTACCTTCCCCTTAATATTCGCTATCCACGGTAATGATTGTAGCTTTGTTTCCAGTTCTTGGTAGTGAGGTGGTCAGCTAGAGAGATGTCTGAATAAACAGGACAGGGCCGAACAAATCAGACTCATTAATGCCTTCAAGATATTTTATGATAGGGCTCCTGAGTATTTAATTAAAGAGTAATTTTGTTAAAGCAAATTAAAGGAATGGACACAATGCACGGAATAGGATGTATAATTTTACAGTTCCGAGAATCCAAGGACAGGGTAAGCTAACATTTTTCTTCACTGCCATCAAAGACTGGAACAACCTACCACAGACAGTCCGTGAAAAGAGAACATTGTATTCCTTCAGACGTAGCTTGAAGGAGCACCTGAACCGAACAGCTGCGATATGGGAGCACCAAGCTTATGTCTACTACTAAATACGACATAAGAGATAGGCAAAAACAAACTAAAAATGATTACTTAAATATGTTATCCACTCCAACTATAGAATATAAGGTATCTTAGTTAGCACCCTAGAAATACTTTCTCTAAATTATTTACTAATCATATTCATTTACATTTTTTATTCTCCCTTTTTTCCCCAGCTAACTTAATCCCTCAAGGACCCCAATAATGGAAATACGCCTAACGGCCTTATTGGGCTATCCTTAGTTGGAATTATGCAAAGCTGGTACATGTCATATTTGTAACATAATATGTTGTACCAACATTTGTAAAATGCTAATTGAATAATAATAATAATAATAATAATGATTATTATTATTATTATTATTATTATTATTATTGATCGAAGCAAGGGAACAGGTACTAGAAAAATGTCATAGCTTACCCTTTAAAATACAAAATGGAGTCGTTTTCTCTCACGGAAGTAGTCGGTATCGGTGAAAGTTTTCTATGGATCCTCGTCACGTGAGATGTAATGGCGCGGAGAGACAATTAATGATACTTTCTCCTGTATTCAATTGTTGGGGTGCACGCAAGGAGAGAGAGAGAGAGAGAGAGAGAGAGAGAGAATTGAGGATGGTAGGTGCTGCAACATATTTGAGAAAGCTGCATAGTTAGGAACACAGATAATTAAAGATACATTGGCTACATACATACCATGCAGAGAGAGAGAGAGAGAGAGAGAGAGAGAGAATTAGAGGATGATAGGCGCAGGCGCTGCAACAAAATTGAGAATGCGGCATAGTTAGGAACACAGATAATTAATGATACAGTGGCTACATACATACCATGCACAGAGAGAGAGAGAGAGATAGCGATAGCGTGCGTCAACGTGGTTGATAATCGTACATAATATGGCGATAATAACCCCCTCTAACTACCCCTCTACGGATGCATACAGCCTAATTACAGAGGGACTGGGGGGAAAGTTGTCATAGGGGGTTTATTATACATAGCTCAAAAGTTATGAGTTACCCTGCGTCATGGCAGGATAATTACTCTATCTGTTTGTTTGTCTGTCTGTCTATCTATCTATCTATCTGTCTGTTTATCTATATATATCTATCTATCTGTCTGTTTATCTATATATATCTATCTATCTGTAAATCAATCTATCTACAGTATATGTATGTCTATCTGTCTATCTATCTATCTATCTATCTATCTATCTATATATATATACAGTATATATATACAGGTATATCATTATATATACCGGTATATATATAAAAAAAAAAAAAAAAAAAAAAAATATATACAGTATATATAGACCGAAAGAGATTGATTTGATTTTGCCCCGAGGGGCGAGTTTATTGAGTAGCGCCCCCCATCCTGTGAGGGGACAACCACTAGTAAGGCGATACATACTGCTCAAAGAGCCATTATTCCACTGAAACAACAGCATCGTCGTCTGGTTACATTCATATTTGTGTTTATAAGTCAGGTTGGCATTATTCAGATGCGTTATTATAGTTTCCTCATTTAATTGTCACATGGTCTGTATATACGTATTTCATTAAAAAAAAAAAAAAAAAAAAAAAGCAAGCAAGCTTGTAGTGACTGAATTATTAATTGACAGGTTGTAAATAATAGCACTACAGAACTAGTGCAATCGTATGAGGAGACTATTCATATTTTCATTACATCAATGATTATTGAGATCATAGTTAGCTGAATACAATTATTACAAAAATAGGCAATGGTATAAATCAACATAATACATAATTTAATACAGGCGGACATAATCATGATCCGGTTCGTTGTGCACTGGGAGCTAAGGTGTCTTGAGATCGCCTCGTACCCATACACAACGAACGTATTATAGTCTGCATGGTTGGTATCTAATTGAATATACTTAGTGGGTATTTCAAGAATGTCAGGGGGTAAGGAAATGTGATTTGTATATTAGAAGACTGTGATTAACGAGACGTGTAACATGTGGAGGGAGGTGGTAGAAAGAGAGGGATCTCGTTGGGGGTGGAAGTTTCGCTCCCAGGAATTTTCGTTCCTGTGGTATTTCAATAATAATAATAAAATAATAATAATAATAAGGGGACAACCACTGGTAAGGCAATACATACTGCTCAAAGAGCCATTATTCTACTGTAACAACAGTATCGTCGTCTGGTGTTATTATAGTTTCCTCATTTGATTGCCACATATGCTGTATATACGTGCTCATGGAAAAAAAATAAAAAATAAAAAAAGACTGAATTATTAATTGGCAGGTAAATAATAGCACTACAAAACTAGTGCAATCATATGAGGAGGCTATTCATGTTTTCTTACATCAATGGTTATTGAGATCATAGGTAGCTGAATACAATTATTACATACAAGATGTGACTAATATTTCGAACTACATTAATTATTATGCAATAATAGTACCACAAATATATTACAATCATATGAGGGACACTTCACATTCTTCATTACATCAACGGTTATTGAGGTCATAGTTAGCTGAATACAAGAGTCACATACATAATGTGACTAATATTACCAACTACCGAAGTTATAATGGAATTATAGTAATACAAATATTTTACAAAGATGAGTTACATGGTTCAAATTCTTATTACAATAATGGTTATTGAGGGGATAGTTAGCGCAATATGACCAGTGGAGAAGTTTACATGCCGATAGTAATATAATATTTAGTAGGGTGTGTGGTTATGGGAGAGAGGCAGGGGGGTTGTAGGAGGTAGAGGAATGGGTGGGAGAGGAGGAGGAGTAGGGGGGGGGGGGGAGGAGGAGGAGGTAAGGTACTCCAGGGAGGAGGAAAGTGTGAGAGGGGAGGTGTGTGTGTGTGTATGTCCCTTCTTAAACATCCTAGAGGGACCCTACCCGTCGTGACCCAGTCACCAGACCCCAGCCAATGCCTTCTCTATACATAATTATGTATAGAGAAGGCATTGCCCCAGCACCCAAAACACACAGCCACACAGATTCAGATTCATATTCAAATTATTTTATTTCCATAAAATAATATTCGGAGGGAAGGTGCAAGTGGTCCTCCGGGAGGGACAGTGCCGCATATCCGGAGGTACTTGTACATCAAGCCATTAGCCGAGAATATTGAGGACAATACAGCAGTATGGTTAGGGGTTTTGTAGGAGGTAGAGGAATGGGCGGGAGATTGATTGATTGATTCTTTATTGAGAAAGCATAAATACATGGGAATACATAATTACACGTCTCAAAAGGGCAAAGGTGATAAAACAGTCTTTTACCCTACTCATATTATACATGTACAATATCAACACAGACATGAATACAACATTTAGTAAGTTTTTATCTCTATACTTGTTAGCAAACCAGTTGTCCCTAACTGTTTAAGAAGGACCCTTAGCTAAGCTGGGCTTAGGCTTAGCGTGGGTTTGCTATAATCCTTCTACTTTCCTTAATGTCATAGAATGACCCTCCCACTCCAGTTTAATACATGCCTACATATACACACATACATACACCCATACACACATAAATACATATACAGTATATACATATATATATACACATATACATACATATACATACATACATACACACACACACACACATGCATGTACATATACCTACATACATACCTATACACACAATAATTCATACAATAACACACAAATTTCACAATATACAGTGTATACATACACATTTATTATTATAATAACAATAATGATATAATGAGGCTATCAATTACATACTAATCATAACACTAAATCCTAAACTTTGTTTTATGTATATTTACCTTACGATGTATTGTATTTTTTTGCATTTGGCTATTATTTGAGTAATCATATTATGATTGAACATCCATATAATTTGTTCATCGACCTTATCTATGACATTGTTTCTATATTTCGCTAGGTGTTGGCAGTGCAGTATATAATGATTTAAGGTATGACTTCTTGGTTTTTTACATAGTTGACAACATATTTCGTGTTCTCCTTTAGGAACACCAAGTTCCCACATGTAACAATATCCTAACCTAAGTCGTGTGCACAAGGAGTCCTTCCAAGCACTTCTTAAGTTTCCGTATATAAAGCTAGTTCGCCGTGCAACGTTATTATAGTGATAGAATGTTGCACTATTCGCGTGTTTTTCTTGCATCATAAAAAGTTCCGCATCCTTTTGTTTTTTTCTAATTGTTGATTTAATTTGTCTTAAAGATTGAATGCACTCGTAATCTATTGTGTCTTTCTCCATTCCTAATTTAGCAAGTTCGTCCGCTCTTTCATTATTTGTTATCCCAACATGTGAAGGTATCCACGTAAATTTTACCATTCTCCCATTATTGCGTAGTTCATCTATAATAACCTTACACTGAGATACCAGCTTTTCATACACGGATTTTTTGCTGTTCATAGATTCCAAAGCACTTCGACTGTCTACGAAAAAGCACACATCACCTTCTCCCCCTCTTATTTTATTTAACCCGTATAACATAGCACATATTTCTGCCTGCGTAGAGGACACGTTGTTACTTATTCTATAATAATATTCACTGTATATGTTATCGTTACCTACATCGTCACTCACCAGTATCCCACATCCTGCTCTCCCATTTTCTGTGACAGAGCCATCGCAGTATACTTGCGCAACATTATCATCTTTTAATTCATTTATCTTTTCTTCAACAATTATTTTAAGTTCCCCAGTCTCGTACATACTTTTCTTTTTCCCCAGCTTGATAATATTTATATCCACGCCTTTATCTTCCCAGGGTGGAGGTTTTTGTGCCCTCTCTTCGACCAGAAAGAAATGTATTAGGTCAAATTTCTGTACTTTATGTATTAGTTCTTTTAGGTATCCCCTCTTGCCTTGCCTCCTGAAGGTTCGAATTTTACGTATGCCATCGTTGACGTCTTGTGCCAATTTTTCACCACTACCTGACCGTATATGTCTCATTGCCGATACTAGGTTTACTTCCTCTATTCTGTGTCGCAAGGTTGTTAAATTTAATTCTAATCTCATAGCAGCTACCATCGCATTTTTGGGGCAGTTTAATATAACCCGCATAGCCTCATTTTGGATAGTTTCTATTTTATCCAACCTTCCTTCACCAAGGCAAGAGAACGGGGCTGGCATATTCCACCACTGACCTAATAGTGGTGAGGTACATCATCCGCAGTACCTGTACACCAACACCTGTACCACTCCAAGCTAGGGATTTCAAGGGTGCCATACGTGCCTTACATTGTGTTTGTATATGATGTAACTCGGCATCTTTACTGTCTGATGTATATCCTATATAGATGCCTAGATACTTATAGCTCCTAACCCTATCAATATTTTTTTCATTCACAGCTAATTGTTTATCGCCCATAGCACGACACTGAAATTTAGTTTTTTCTTCATTAATTACTAGCCCTAGCTTCTGGGTTAATTGCCCAAATTTGTTGAGGGCCAATTGCATATTCTCAACGCTACTGCTTTGCAGCATTATATCGTCTGCGTATATTGTTATTTTAACACCTGGACCTAGCATATCTTGAGCTATCCTATTCATTAGGACATTAAAGAGGAATGGACTTAATACCCCGCCTTGTGGTGTACCCAGGTCAAGTTTCCTTTCCTCAGAAAGAGCCCCTTGATACCACACCTGCGCCTTCCTTCCAAATAAATAATCTCCTATCCAATGTAATAATTTTCCTTTTACACCCATGTTAGCTAATTCAAACAAAATTACCTCTCCATTTGCTTTATCAAAGGCGCCCTTGAGATCCACGTATACCCTGCAGTAATCATTATCGTTGGCCAGACACTTTATGACTGCATCAGATGTACCCCTACCTTTTCTAAAACCGAACAGATTGTTGCACAATTTATCGTCTGTGATATATAATAGCCTCTCCAACACGATTCTCTCCATCATTTTGGACATACACGATGTGAGGGAAACGGGTCTACTCTCCCCATTTGGTTTAGGGATGGGAATGATTATAGCTTTTTTCCACGCTTTAGGTAGTTTACCCTCTTTAAGACTCATGTTGAATAATCGAAGGAGGGGGCTATCTTCTATACTGGCTAGGCAGTTTAATACATCGTAAGTTATACCGTCTTCCCCGGGAGCTGTAGATTTACCTTGTTTAATTGCTCTGGGCGGGAGAGGAGGAGGAGTAGGGGGGGGGGGGAGGAGGAGGAGGTAAGGTACTCCAGGGAGGAGGAAAGTGTGAGAGGGGAGGTGTGTGTGTGTGTGTGTGTATGTACAAAGGAGTACAAAGGAGTACAAAGTACAAAGGAGTACAAAGGAGTACAAAGGAAATCAAGCAACAACAGATCCAGTGACCCTTCTAGGTTGCTTGTCCTCCAAAACACTGAGGATCAAGTGTCCAAACAGTGGTTTAGAGTGGGTAAGGGAACATTGGAAAGGGAATTACTGCCCTGGAACTAATGTCCGGGGCAGGATTAGGAAGTTAGTAGGGGACAGATGGGTTAGTAACTGAGGGGGGGATAAAATAAAGTTATTCATTTACAAACGCAGTCAGTCGCGGGTTTGATGCGAGATATTTGTCTAGGCGGAGTTTAAATGAATCAACGGTGATGCAGTCTATAACGTTTCGGGGAAGCCCATTCCACAAGTTGACAACTCGATTGAAGAAGAAATTCTTAGATTCATGCGAGTTAAAAGATTTACCAATAATTTTGCAACCGTTTCCCCGCGTGTAATTAGATTGGTCGATAGTGAAGTACTTACTACAGTTCATATTGTCGATGCCTTTGATGATTTTGAACACTTGAATTAAGTCGCCTCTTAATCTGCACTGGGTTAAAGGAAATAGATTTAATTCTCTAAGACGCTCTTCGTATGGTTTGTTCTTTAGGCTAGGTATCATTTTGGTAACTCTACGTTGAACTCGTTCTAGCTTGTTTATATCTTTTTGGTAATAAGGGCACCAGGATTGAACGCAGTATTCCAGAAGAGGGCGGACTAAGGAATTGTAAAGGGTTAGGATAACTTCTTTGGATTTATGCTCAAATGACCTGCCTATAAAGCCAATTATTTTGTTTGCCTTCTTAACAACTTCTGAACATTGTTGACTCGGTTTTAGGTTACTCGATATTGTTACTCCCAGATCGGTTTCTCTGTTTACATTCTTAAGCTGAGTGCCATTCATCGAATAGTTTGCTTTCTCATTTAGGTATCCGATATGTAGTACTTTACATTTATCCGCATTGAAACTCATTTGCCAAATTTGGGCCCAACATGACAATTTATCTAGATTGTGTTGCATATCGTCAACTTGTTCTTTCGAGAGTACGCTATTTGCAATTTTTGTATCGTCAGCAAATTTTGAGATTGTACAGGTGAGACCCTCATCTATGTCGTTGATGTAAATTAGAAAGAGAATTGGTCCTAGTACCGATCCCTGGGGTACCCTGCTACTTACATTGGTCCATTTTGATGCCTTACCGTTTATGACTACTCTTTGCTTTCTGTCGCTGAGCCAATTTTCTATCCATTTCAACACACCGTCTTGTATTCCATGCGCTTTTAGTTTTAGCAGTAAACGTTTGTGGGGAACTTTGTCAAAGGCCTTTTGAAAATCAAGGTATATAATATCTACAGCTTTACTCTCATTGTAGAGGTTGAGGATATCGTGGAAGAAGTCTAAGAGGTTTGTTAAACAGGAACGTTTTTTACGAAAGCCGTGTTGAGTATCTTTAAGTATGTTATTTTCCTCTAAGTGATTTACGAGTCTGTCTCGTATGACAGTTTCTAGCATTTTACATACAACTGAGGTTAAGCTAATTGGACGATAGTTAATGGATAGGGATTTGCTGCCTTTTTTGAATATCGGTGTTACGTTGGCTAGCTTCCACTGATCGGGCATAGTTCCAGACTGCAAGGATTTATTGAATAGTAATGTCAGTGGTTTAGAGAGCTCATCCTTAGCTTCCTTTAGAACTCTAGGCGAGATTGTATCAGGTCCAGGCGTTTTATTTACCTTGAGTTTATCTAAACAATTCAATACTTCTCTCTCTGTAACGGTGATATTGCTTAAAACATCTGAATTATCAATCTGAATCGGCGATGGTGTAGGGATATCACTGAGGTCTTCTGTTGTAAAAACTGATGCAAAGAAGGTATTGAGGGCATTACTCATTTGTTCTTCGTCTTTGGTGTATTCTCCATTTTCATCGACTAACGGTCCAACAGTTGAAGTAACTACTTTTTTCTTTCTGATATAACTATAGAATTCTTTCGGGTTTGTTTTACTTTGATTCGCAATATGTAACTCTAAGGTCTTTTTACTTTGCTTAATTAACTTTTTGGCTTTGCGTCGTAGCTCTACAAATTTCAGCCGTTCTTCGTCATTTTGTGAGGATTTTAATCTATCATTAGCAAATTTTTTAGCAAGCAGGCAGTTTGAAATATCTTTATTCCACCATTTGGGCTTATTATTATGGCCTGGACGCCGAGTTTTCGATGGTATGCAGTCTTGCACTGCTTTTAGGTAAGTGGCTTCGAATAACTTCCAAGATGTATTTATGTCGTTATTGTGAATTAAAAAGCTCCAGTCAGTTTCTTTAAACATAGCTCTAAGTTTATGGAAGTTTGCTTTCTTGAAATTAGGGACTTTTTCGATGCTACTATTTGGTTCGTTACTAGTAAACTTTAAAGTGAAAGTTATCGTATGATGGTCGCTGTTACTGAATTCATCACCAACATTCAAATTCTCTATTAATTCTTCTTTTGTTGCAAGTACAATGTCAAGAACGTTATTACCACGGGTCGGCGTTCCAACAAATTGATAAAGCGAACTCTCTTGCAAGTTCGTATACAAGTCATGTCCGGAGTGTGAAGTAAGAGTATCGCCCCACTTGGTCACAGGTAAATTAAAGTCACCAAAAATTACGGTATCTTGCGAGTTACTTATATCTGCAATTTGTTCGTAAATTTCTCGGTCAGTTTGCACTGATTGAGCTGGAGGTCTGTATATTAATGCAAGTATTATTTTGGTACCTTTATTATTCTTTATTAGCACAAAAGATGCGTCGACGTTCACAATTTGAGGTTTTGACAAGAGGGTAGGGTTAAGACTTTCTTTGATATAAAGTAAAACGCCACCTCCATTTCGATTTATTCGGCTTTTCTCAAACATTACATAACCGGGAAGTGAATACTCTGCTAAAAAGTCTCTATCTTCTGTATTGAGCCAAGATTCTGTTATGCCAATCACATCATAATTTTCTGTAAACACTAGCTCCTCTAAATCTGAAAATTTATTGCGTATGCTACGAGCGTTTGCATAGAAAACCTTTAAATTTGTTATTTTAGAACTCACGGAACGCGCTTCAATAATATTTTTGGTTCTTGTCGGATCTACATTTATGTTCATGGCTGTCCTCGGTCCTCGCTGTCTCCGGTCCTTATCGCTGGTGGTCCTCGGTTGCCTCTGTTTTTTTCTTGGCGTTGGATGATTTATGTCACTGCTGCTTCTTCTCGGATGGCGTTTTTTGATCCATGGCTGCGGACTGCTTCGTGTAGGAGACGACCCATGCGTGCTGAACCCACAGGGTTTAGATGAGTGCCATCCTTGCGGAACAGAGTAGGCTGGTTGTAGAAGTTGTCCCAGAGGTTGATGAATTCAACTTCTTCCCTCAGACACAAATGTTTTAGTCGGCTATTTGTGCTGAAGGCCTTGTTGTAGAATTTGTCAGGTGCGTCGATCTTGGGGAGAATGCCTGAGATGATGATATTCCTTGACTTGTTTTTGTAGTGCTGGATCATCTTGCGATATTTATCCATCAACTCTTCGGATCTGGTGCGCATGACGTCATTTGAACCAGCATGGATGACAAAAAGGGTATTTTCATTTGCATCCTTTGTGGTATCTTCGAAGGCTTCCACAATGTCGTCCAGTCCAGCTCCTGGGATGCAAAATCTTTTTCGTTGAATTGGGACTCTGTCGCAGAACTCTTCGACCTGTCCTCGTAGGATGGAATCCCCAACGAGCCTGGTCTCTTCTGGTTCGTCTTCCATCTCTACCAATATCTCAAATCTGTTTGACATTGTGACTGGTAGATGAGACCTTTTCTGCGTTGGCCGTGCACCGTTCCTCACTGGTGTAAATCCGGAAACCTGTGGTGGCGGGACTCTACGTACAGGTCGGGGAGAGGAGTGGTTAGAACGGGGGCGAGGGGTTGGTACTGTTCGTGCTAGCAGGCTTCTTGCACGAGGAGTGGGGGAGAGACTAAGGTGAACAGGGCGGCTGTCCTGGTTTGATGTCGGCTCAGGTTCGTCAGAAGCATCTGCTGCAGTGTCTACTGCAGGTGTTGGATTGTTGGCAGATGACGTTGGGGCGGTGGTGGATGCTGGAGTTGAAACAATTTGAGTTAGTGATACTCCAACGTTGAGTGTTACAAACTCTTGGAGTGATTCCAGCTTCCTGGTGAGGGCGTTGATCTTGTTGAGGGCTTCATCCAATTTTGCTGTCAAATCCTCTCGTTGCTGGCAGAGTCGGCAGACTTGTGGATCGGCAGGAGCAAACATGGAAGCACCAAACCTACCGGCGCAGTTCGTACAGGCACGAGGCATGGTGACGATCACTTTCTTCAGTTCACTTCACTCACTTAAAAACACTTAATTCACTTTAAAAACACTAAACTCACTTTAAAAACACTTCACTCCCTTCAGGTCGCTTCACTTACTTAAATAGGCCTAACCGAAAACAAAAATGTTGAAATACACACAAATAGGTTATCAGCGGTGATAGCCTAACCAAAAATTAAAACAAAACAAAATTAAATTTGAATACGCAGTGATAGCCGAACCGAAAACAATTTATGTTTATTTAAACAGAAATAGGCCACCAGGGGTTATAGCCTATCCTAACCGAAAACAAAAATTATGAACTACCGGTACGCAGAAATAGGCCACCAGCGGTGATAGCTTAACTGAAAATTTAAAAATTGAAGTACGCAGAAATAGGCCACCAGGGATGATAGCCTAGACTAACCGAAAAACAAAAATAACCGAAAACAAAAATTATGAAATACCGGTACGCAGAAATAGGCCACCAGCGGTGATAGCCTAGACTAACCGAAAACAAAAATAACCGAAAACAAAAATTATGAAATACTGGTACGCAGAAATAGGCCACCAGCGGTGATAGCCTAACTGAAAATTTAAAAATTGAAGTACGCAGAAATAGGCCACCAGGGATGATAGCCTAGTTTAACCGAACACAAAAATTATGAAATACCGGTCTGCAGAAATAGGCCACCAGCGGTGATAGCCTAACTGAAAATTTAAAAATTTGAAGTACCGTACGCAGAAATAGGCCACCAGGGATGATAGCCTAGACTAACCTAAAACAAAAATAACCAAAAACAAAAAAGTATGAAATATGCAGAAGTAGGCTACCAGGGGTGATAACCTACCTAAAAAAGCAAAACAAATATATATATATATATATAATAGAATATGTAACTAAATATACAATTCACCAAATAGAGATTATATAAAAATAAAGTGTAACTGCACACAAGGGGTTAATATACTGTATCAACAGATGGCGCTGGTGTCACTGTAGGCTAGTCAAGCAGGATTATATTTAGATAAACAAAGTTATCAGTCAAAGGTTACTACAGTACAAGATCATGCAAGCAACAACTAAAATTACAGATATATATAGCTACAGTAGGATACTGAATACGATAACTACTAGAGTTAATAAGAAAATACAAAGCTAGGTCGATTAGAGGTGCGCGTGCGTCGTCTGCTACAAGCTAGGATAACAAATGTAAACAACAATGTTTATCAGTCAGAAAAGCAATAAAATAACATGCACGGCAACTACAGAACTATGTGGAGGTTAAACAAGCACTTAACTACTGTTCATGCAATGAATAAAGGGAATTGGGATATGAAATACTCAAATTATGATCGAGTTTTCTCAGTGGCGATGCGGAGCTGTTGGCGATGCTAAAGCCGGCGGGTGAATGTGTTGGGGAGGGTGGGACATACTACATATAAATAAGTTGTTTAAGGCCAGCGATAGTACTGAAGATAAATATGGTAGTAAAAAAAAAAAAAAAAAAAAAAAAAAATCTTGAAAGGGAAAGTTTGAATTTCAACGCAAGTCTACAAATATCGGCAGTATCGCTTCATCGTACCTGACACAACATATCAATAAGTAGGGAAGGAAACTGTATACGTGCAATGAATGAATGAATGAATGAATATAGAAAAGGTGGGTGAGGGTGAAAGAAGGGAAGTTTTTATTGGTGTAGTAAGAGAGAAAGTGAAAAAGTAGGAGCATAAAGCGTGTCGGGGCTTGACCCAACTTGCGTGAGTTGTTGATTTTAGTTTGGGGGTTTAGGGGAGGCACTGTTGGTATTGAGACACATTTTCCGAGAGCCTCAGTATGGCACGTCAAGAAGGCTTGGAGATAAAAATGGGTGGTAAGGCAAAAGATAATTAATTTTGGGTGGTAAAAGTTAATTTGGTGAAGTGAGATTCAGAAGCTCTGATCGGTCAAAAGTGGCATGGAGGCTGGGCTGTGGACGAGCCGGCATACCCCACCGCCTCTACCAGTCTGGACGAATCAGATGAGTCTGGGTGAATTGAATATAAAATTTGGTAATGGAGAATGTTTTAATGATGGTCTGGCAATTTTGGATGGTAAGGGTCTAAAGTGGGGCAGCAAGGCATGGTTGTCAACTGCAGTCTAGAGAAGATTACACTGTCTTATGAAGAGCTTAAAGATCAAGATTCAATTAAGTTTAGTAGCAAAACAATATTCAGAAGGAAGATACTAGTAGTCCTCCGGGATGGATATGCCGCATATCCGAAGGTACTTAATTGTAGATCAAACCATTAGCAAAGAATATTGAGGACAATTATGTTGCTTACATATGCAAGGGTCATGTATATTGGCTTGCAAAAGGATATGAATTGGCACTTAACAGATTATTTAAATAAAAGCTGTGTTAGAGGATCAGAGGGATATGTATATACTGTACATTGTCAATCTATTAAATGAGAATAGCAGTGATAAGTAAAGAAATACTGACTGATATTATAAGTGTGACATGATCAATGAAAATATGAAATCGTGTAGAGGGCGTTACAAAGGGTTTAAGTGTGACCTTGTAAGAAAGAAGAGATGTGTGGAGGGCAAGGGGTGGATACTTATAAGGTTCATGTTTCATGTTTACAGTACATATTATTGTGGGGGGGCAAAGTTCTTGTGTTTTTTTAGTATGTTATTGATTACGTTATTCTTTAGCATGTATATTGCTTGATCCTCAATTGTGGTTAACTGATTATTCCTGTATTCCCTAATCATTGGGCATTCCAGGATATAGTGCTCGAGAGAGTGTTTGTTGGGAGCTCTGCAAACCCTACATTGCCTGTGCTCTTCTTCTACCTGCCAATTCAGCTGCCATGGATAACATGGCAGCTGAATTGGCAGGTAGAACCGAAAGAGAGGTAGAAGGATGGAGTGAGGAAGTATATGGATGAAGGCGGTGCTGGTTGGGAGGAAGGGTGTCAACTGACTGGGGACAGAGGTGCATGGGGGCGGTTCATTCGTGGCCACCCTTGGGGGATCACGGCGTCAGGCAATATATATATATATATATATATCGGTATATATTTTTGTATATACTAAATATATTTATCTATATTTACGGTTTTGTCCTTATAATGACCAATCCTTGATTTGTTTGTATGTTTGTTGTTCATGCTATGTACATTTAGCTATCTGTGTACATATTTGTATAAGATTTACTCCCCTAGACAGGTTAATGAGGCCCATATCCACCCAGATTTTCATAAGGTTGTCTCCCCTAGATGGGTTGCCGACCAAGGCTAACGAGTCCCATCCACCCACCATAAATAAATCATAAATTTATGATATAGATATGTATTTTAATCCTAACATCTAATATGTTCTTTCTTATTGATGAATGAAAGAAATAGCCAAACAAAACTGTTATTTTGAAAGATAAATAAACACTAATTTCTTTAGTTTTCGTTCAGTATGCGATAGACACCACTCTCTCCACGTTTAACCTTTTCAGTGTGATAACGTATTTCTCTATTTTCCTGTAATACTTATTTAACGATTAAATAGTGTTTCTGCCTTTTGTTCAGCTCCATTAGTTTTGAGTTTTTAAGACGTCCGTTCCATTAGTTTAGAAATGTTAATTCCTTTCGCACCATTTGTTTGTCAGGATTAAGACCATTCACGAAATTTTGGTGTCGATTATTTCCTGGCGAGTGATAGCGAGCCTGTAATTTAAGAGCCGGAACAATTTGCTATCGAAAAATGTACAAATTTATCTTGAAAGGGGGTCATAAGGGTGATTTTTTAAGCTTGATGGAGGTCTAGGGAGAAAACTAAAAAGATAATAATTAGATAAATACACGAGCAAATAAATTAAGAAGGACCTGTGGAAATCAGTGAGTTAAGATAGACACTGTTCAGTAGCGTTTAACCATTTGATTCCTAGAGGTTCTTCCAAAGATGAACATGAATGCATATTGTTACCCGGAATATAATTTGATACGTAGTCTAATTTAAGATGTTAACATTATTGCTCTTCCTTCCATTCTTGATGCGAAGCAGATGTTATTATGTTGTCTGAAACACAGTTGGATTTTAGGTTGTCAGTAGGTAGAGAGGAAAGGATTTTTTTTTTGTGGGGGGGGGGGGGGGGGGTGATGAATTAGGAGAAAGAGGTCGAAAAATGTGTGATTAGCTCGTTATGGAGTTGGTGTTTTTATTACTTTTTTTACCGATTGTGCTGTAGTGTAGCAGAGTTGAGGGGGAGGGGTAAGGAAGAGGAATTGGAGGATGAGGAGAAGGAGGATGAAAAGGGGGGGGGGGGTGAGGAATAAGGACAAAGAGATAAAGGAGGAGGAGGAGGAGGACGAAAAAACATATAAGAAGATGAAAAAGAGGGAGGAGGAGGAGGGAGGAAAGACACAATAGATAGAGGAGGAGCTATGGAAAGGAAGGAAAGAAAAGAAATATGAGAAAGAGGAAACGAAGAGGGGAGACAATAACAAATATAATAGGAGGAACACAAAAACAATTCAAAATAAGTCACCCACATAAGAGCTTACGATAATCATAAATTTTCGTTGGTCTTTTATTATTTCATTATGTAAATACAAACCGGAATATTTATACGTATAATTAGCTTCATAATAAATATATAAATTTATCACAAATGTATGCACAATTACAATAATAATTCGGCTTATTTTAGCAATCCTCCATTTCTTGCATTAAATCTGACTGACTGCATTAGTAAATATATAACTTTTGTTTTCTATTTCCTCAAATAAACTGTCTTCGTGGCGCAATGCATAAGTGTGTAGATTTTCGGTGTGAGCATCCTAGGTTCGAATCCCCGGACTGCCACATGTGTTTGTTAATTTCATTAATCGAGTTTAGGAGTAAAGTTGGTTGGTGGAGAGAACATATTAATACTTAGAGGATCACTGCGTTAAATGATTAACTAAAATGTTACCCTTTTCCCCACCCCCTCTTCGTAGAGCACGTAGCACCCGTCTTGCAACTCTCCAACCCAAGAGTGAAACGTTATTCTCAGTCTTTCTTCTATTCAACAGCTGAGCTCTGGAACTATCTCCCAGAATAAGTCTTTCTTTCTTCCTATGGCTTAAATTGCTTCAAACTCCGTGTGTCTAGGGGAGGCACTCGCTACAGACAGTTCTTCCTTTTGTCTTCCTCTCTCACAAAGAAACAAAAAATACACGAAGGATCATGTTATGCCAGGTTTTATACTGGGGTTTAATTGGACAATGGTAGGTTCTTACTTGACTGGATAAACTAAAGCCAAACTACACATGCACAAAAGTCGTAAAGTATAAATATAATACTGAATACACACATGAGTTTTCTTATTAATGGTCACTTAGTACAAAACACGATAATAAACTTTACAGTGATACATGATATAATCACAATATAAATATGCCTAGCACAGGCGAGGATCCACGACAGACATATAAAATGAACTTAGCACTCCTATTCTAACACTTGCGTAGATTTCGGAGACACACTTAATTAACACTGGTGGTTGAAGTAATATAACTCCCTCAACACTCCTATCGTAACACTGAATAGATTTGGAGATACTGGCACTGGTGGTTGAAGTGTGGATAGCTGAGTCCTTTCTCTCGGTCCTGTCGAGCCGCTTAGGTGGTCGTGCCGTGTGGTGAATGGGGTAGGGATACAGATGGACTAGTTAGTTTGGGGCTTTTAATAGTAGTTCCTTATGTCATGACACAGGGTGCGTACTACCGGATGAACTCAAGCATGAGCTTAGACATGTCTTAAGCTATGGCTGCTCGACTATCCTGACCGTTATACTAGTCGTTGGTGAAGTTCTGTTTCGGTACTCTTGGTGTAGGGTATTTAATACAGAGTCGCTCGTGTCATGACAGAGTAACTTAGTATCGGGCTAACGTGGGGAAGAAGTAAGATCATGATCGTACTAACTTTCCCAATCTGCCTCTGACCTTTATAAGAGTGTTCAAAGAACCCAGGGGTCGGTTGTTAAGCCTTTCTACAAACATATGTCCTCGACCATGGTTCTGGCCATATGCAGTATGGACTTTATATGCAGAGTGTCGTTATTTAGACGATGTCTCGCAAAGCCCGAACTATTGGAGACGTCTTGCCATGGCAAAGACTTCTTCAAGAGTTTTGGAGAGTACTGGATTGATCCTGAAAGTCTGTTTGTGGCATGCCCTCGGTGCTACTTTTATTGTAAAAAATGCAGCCTAAGAGAGATCCTAATGTTATCCCTCCACCATGGTGTGGAAGCACAAAATTTCCCTAGTAGGGTAAAGAACTCTCAAACAATAAGGTAGACAGCCATGGCATGAATACACGAATGAGTGAGAGGTTCATTTTTAGGCTTAAGTCTTGCATGCAAGTAGTGTGAGCCCTCAAATTGCTGACTCTACCTTGTTTTCGTAGAGATGGTCATGACCTGTGCTGCTAAGTCCCAGGGCTGGTATTTGGAGGTCAGAAGGTCATAGGTGCTGGGGTGGGGGGGGGGTGGGGGGAGGGGATTAGGGGGTTGAGGTAGGCCCCTTGGAAATTTCCGTCATGATGGTGGGGAACCTATGCGGAAGAGCGGCACATCTGGAGGGGGGAGATTTGGGTATGCTGCCCCTTGCTCATTTGATTATATCTTGCTCTCCTCTCTTGCTTTCCGGAAATGCTAATGGTTACTCTTATTGTTTTTCCTGGGGTGGGTGGCTGAGCGTGGTTTATTGTTGCAATCCTGGCCTCTCGAGTGTTGAGGTGGGGCAGGGCTAGGTATGGTTTTGGGCGGCCATGTTGTTGCCCTCCTTCCTTCGTCTTTTTGTTTTCTCGTGGTTGAGGTTGCTGTTAGACGTTGACTTGTTGAGGCGAGTTCTGCTTCTCATTTTGTTGTTTCCCCTTTCCTTTCTTCTTTTCTTCTGTGGTCGCCCTGGGTGGTGTGGTCTTTTCTCTTCTTTGCTGTTTCATGTTTATTTCCGCCTTGCTGGTATTCCCGTTCTTCTTAGCCGTTTTCTTTGGTGGGATATTTTCTGTGTTGTTTCTCTCCTTTATAATGGTCTCTCCTTCTATTTCCATTCTTCTCTTCTGGTTCTGGCTGGTCTGTTGTGGTATGGTGGTGATCTTTATTTCTGGTATTTTAAATCACTTATAGCTGTGTTATGTTACTAACCCAAGTTATCTCTTACTAACATATCCTAATCCTGCCTTGGACATTAGACCCAGGGCAGTACTTCCCTTTCCAATTGTCCCTTACCTACTCAAAACTACTGTTGAACACTCTGAGCAGCAGTGATTTAGGGAGCAAGCAACCTCAAGGGGTCGCTAGACCTGTCGTTGCTTGACTTCTTTGTAACTACTGTATGTGTTCACATCTCAGCAGCTAATAAGCTATGAAGGGGAGCATGAACAGAAGCAGCACCAGAACCAAAACAAACAAATTCCCTGGATAACTGTGCAGGAACCCTAGTATATGCAACATAGTTATTTATGTAACATAAATATCCAAATGTCGCCCGGTATCTTAAAACACTCGTTTAGCCTTTTTTGTTCAAACTAGAGGGTCACTCAATAGAGCGCATACCTCCACCAATGCTGGCTTTGTCACAAAATAAACTTAACACGGCGAGCGCGCGCAGGGTGTAGTGAACACCACACTTCTGGGCGGCAATATTTAGCTCCAATCCCGCCTAATATCGTCATTTTACGATAAATATCGTTATTACTTATTCATATGCACTTATTTTACGTTTAATATGAAGATAGTAACATGTAACAACAATAAAACAAGTGGGAATATTGTTTGGATGGTGAAAATTGCGAATTATTGCCGAGCGTTCATTCATGAGGTGAGAGACAAGGGAGGCCCACACCCTCCCCTCTCGAAGCCTGGAGAGTGACTGAGGCCTGTCTCTCTCTCTCTCTCTCTCTCTTTCCCACGCATAGACACACACAAGACCACAGCCTAGGATCGGTTTGGAGATGTTTATACAAAAATATACGAATGAATAAGGGAATAACAGGGAAAATAGGTGATAATTGAAGGGGTGGGGGGTGGAAGGAGGGGATTTTGACAGATGTGGAGTAGTGATATGGAGATATGGAGGGGAATTATCTCACTTAATAACCATTTCACTTGTTTTAAGTGCTAATGGGGCCTTTTATTTTATTTTTTTAGGCCTTACCTCTTAAAGGTGAATTACGGAAGCAAATCAGTGCTGCAATTAATAATTTACAATGTAGTAATGGTCAAGATATATTGCATTACTGAACGTTACGGTGCTATTAATAAAGCTTCTAATAATACAAATATGCAATAATTGTTTTACTGGCGCGTAGTTGAAGCTTGCTGACAGAAAACAGCTGGGAGAGAAGGTGTGTGTTGATTGGCTATGCAGGCTTGTGACGTAAACTGAGACCGGGAGAATTTGAAGACAGTAAACAAACCCATATAAGTAAAGGTGGGATGATACCCTCTGTGACATTTATTCATTAACCCTTAACTGGCGGCGCGCGACATATGTCAAGTGAAATAAATTTGGACTATGTGCCGGTGGACGACATCTGTCGACCGCAATTTTCAGCACGTAATGTTGCTGAGAGAGAGAGCTGTGAGGTGGGACGAGCGTAGTAACCACATGACCGCTCCGCACGACCACCGTGGACCAACTGAACTGTATCCCACCTTCTTTCCCCCTCTCACACTCGCTACACAGGGAATTATGTAAGGAAATTACCTTTTTTTTAGGGTTTTTGCACTTGTGTTGCACGATCGTTGCAAGAGAACCAGTGGTCGTACAAGGACGGTTCGGGTGTCATGGGAAAGCTCTGTTTACGCCCTTTCAGGGATAGATACTTGTTTTACGCTCTGGGTCTTATTTAGGCATGAAAATGAGCACGGAAACAACCCTATTTAGGGTAAAAAAAAACGCTGTGCGGTACGGTCAAATAGACCGCCTAGGCCGCCAGTAAGGTGTTAATAATGGCGAACTGTGTGACTGTATGGTATAATAATCTTTCTAGGGCACCAGTGAATTATGCCAAAGCTCACTCAAAGCAATACAGTGAGAATAGTTTGGTTAATTTCGTTTTACTTGAAGCCAGACCCGACGTATTTTTGAGAAGCATCCTGAATTGTTGTTGTTGATGTGTTTATTTTATACTAGCCCTCTGGGCCAGGGCCCTCACAACTTCAAGGCTAGTGTTCGGTGAGGAGGTGCAAAGTCAGGTCATGTAACTGTCAGTTGTCAGATATCATCATAAAGTTAGGTGGCTTTCAGGAATTGTCTAATTGGAGTGATATAGCCTACATGAATTTGGTCTGAGCATCATAACCTGGTGCTAGTTTATACCAACTACATCTTTAAGTATTCCTTTGCAGGCTTTGCTTTGGGTATTAGAACTGTTCTTAAAAATAAATAAATAATAGGCCTAATAGCCTAACATATATAGGGCCTAGGCCTATTTACAAACTCCAAATAGGCCTAAGTGATATATCTAGTTGAATAATCAGGTATCCCCCAATCCATTTAGTAGGCTAGATATTAATATAACCTAGAACTAATTTTACCATTGGGTAATGTATTTTACCCCAATTAAATTTTGTAATACTATATTAGCTCATAATGTGTATAGGACTATAGCTTAGGCTTAGTTCTGGTTGAACATTAACATTAATATTTACTTCGACTGACAATTCTTCCAGTGGCACAGTTCTAATATCTACAGGATATAGGCTATCCTAGGAGGTTTGGAATACCATTAGGCTATGCTAACTCAAAATATTTTAAAGTTGTAAGTTAAGAGTATCCATTGGTTTAATCTAATATTAACTATCCTCTCTTATACCTAACCCAATCTTATCCTATCTTCCCAAAGGTGGTGACCTCTTCCTATTGGTTTACCTGCTGTGTTCAGTAGCTTAAACTAGGCCTAGTCAAGTCACTACACCAAGATAATTACAAGTTTTACAGGGCCGGATTTAGGTGGGGGGCGTATGCCCCTCCCCTATTTTTCACAGTTGGGTATTAGGCCTATTTGTATGTGTTAGGGGTGATGTCCTGGCTCCATTTACATACATGAAAAACAAATATTTAGTAGGGGCTAGCTTCATGAATAACTTTTGTATGGATCATTGATATAGCCTAGTGTTTCTGAAGTAGTACTGCTACAAACTTTATTAGGTTTTGTATTGGCATATCGACGAAAAGTTACAAGGCCTAACTAGAAAAATAACATGAATATCTGATGTTTGAGTCACGTCTATGGTGTTTTGTCAACGGCCGGGGGACGACACACCTCATAGTCCCTTCTCAACACCTTGCCCCGCCTTTTCAAAAGTCCTGGATCCGGCCCTGTTTTAGAATGTAGGCCTAGGCTAACTGTGCTTCGAAATTTCTAAATGTAAGCATCTCATACCAGGGTAAGAATGACGAAGTGTCTAGCCTAGGCTATGTAAGCATCTCATACCAAAGTAAGAATGATCGAAGTGTGTAGCCCTAGTCTAGCCTTTATCATCAAGGTAAACCTTGCCTGATGTAATCAACCAAACCCTTTTATACAGAGCGTCAAACACATCCCTATCAGAGAAAATCTAACCAAGAACCCCACGGCTAATTCTCAACTCCCAAAGTATTTCTAAATTATAGCCTATTGATGGATGTAGACATTTTGTATGGTCTGCTGTGGAATCTATTTTCGTCAGCTGAGAATGCCCTAGACTAGTAAACACAGACTCATAAGGGGATTAATACAATATACTGTGTAAATGATACATCAGGAACCAGCACTTCATAATCATAATTTGTTCCCATTTTGCTCATAATCGTGAATAGAGGGACTAGGTATTGGGAGAATCTGTGAGACCTACACCTTGTGTCATGTTCGTTGTGGTAACACGTGATGGCAGCAGACGATGCGCCTATCATCGTAGCGGAAAATAGTTGCATATTTGCTTTCGAGTATTGTTATTATTATAAATTTTTTCATATGAATTATGTCTAACTATCAGTGTCTGGTATATTTGTGGATAACTATATTCATATATAGTTTGGTTTATGTGAATAACTCATCTTTTTTATTCTGCCTCCGTAATTCACCTTTAAGAGGGTCCTCGCCCTTGCCCACCAAAACCTCTTAAGAGTGTTCACGCCATTCCCGGGTTAAATGCACAACAATGACACCAGTGGGACACATAATCTGTATCGCCTCCTAAATTGAATCAGTACATCCTTGGCACATATCCTAATTGCCCACCAAATTTCATGAAAATGGGGTCATAACAAACAAACAGACCGACAGACAAACGAAGGCGAACACATAATTTGTCCAACTTCGTTGGTGGAGGTAATAATACGGTACCGTTTGGAACCCACACTCTTCCAAGAACATACAACATAGTCCATATAGGCCTACTGTAAAACAGAGCTCCACGATGGGCCAGATGTGATAACAGATAAACCACACTCGTCACAATGCTTTAGTATAATATAAAACTTGACTCGCTCACAATATGTGCCATACGCAGACAACCTGTTAACCCGTAAACGGCGGCAAAGCTCTTAAGAGGTTTTACAGGGCGACGGCGGCAAAGCTCTTAACCCTCTCACGACCATAGGACGCAGAGGTTGCCAGATTAGCAATAAGAAATAGATTACTCTCACTGTTATAATTACCTCTCCAAAATTAGTTTTCTGCCCACAGCTAACTCAAAAGACAACTGCAGAGGTTGAAGTAAACAAACTAAAGGTTTATAGATACCCCTGATGGTACCAAAGGATTTAAAGTATCCCTAATATGCTCAAAAATCGTGTCAGGAGAGGGTTAAGAGGGAGGCCTAAAAATACCATTGAAACAGCACTAAACAATTTTTTTGTTTTTTTTTCCCTATACCTCATATCACTCCTCCACATCCCCTCCTTCCTCCCTTTCCCCTCCCCCTTCAATTATCACCTATTTTCCCTGTTATCCCCTAATTTGTAGGTATATTTTTGTGCTAACATTAGCAAACTGTGTGGGGGATGTGCTCACGTGCCTAGCAGGTGTGTTACACAAGCGAGTGTGTGTATGAGTAGGCTCAGTGTGGCTTGAGGCCTCGTGGAGGGAGGGGTTGCCTCAATTTTCTCCAAAATTCATGAATGGGCTGGTTTATCTATATTCGCGATTTTGACCAGAAAAATTATATTTTCACTGGTTTGATTGTTGTTACAGGTTAGTATCTTCATAGTGAAGGTAAAATAGGCTCATATGAATAAGTAATAACGATATTTATCGTAAAATGACGATTATAGGCCTGAATGGACCCCATATGCGCGCCCATGGGGAGCTAGTTCATTACCCCCCCCCTCGCCGTTCCCGGGTTAAATCATATATATTTGAAATGGCACACACAACACATTAATACATCCTGCAAGTCAAGCTTACAATCCGGCAGTAGAAGCTACCCCCAAACGGAAACCTACCACATTAGGCTACCAAGTAACGCAAGTTACACAACATGTTTAGATAGCCATCCTTCCCCTGGAGCCTCCAAGATTGAAACTATAGTCCGTCTTGTGTAGTTCATAGCTCCGCTCTTGACACTTTCAAAGCGAGTAGGCTATCATCAAACATTAGATTCCTATCCTAAATCAAGATCCCGTTACTAATTAATCTCTCCTTCATACTGTTCTTCCCGTGAACAACCCTCTGTGTTGTCCTATTTAGATTAGGCCTATTAACCCGGGAACTGCAGGGAGACTCTTAAGAATTCCCCCTGCGGAATGCGGGAAGACTCTTAAGAGTAAGGGGAAAAAAAATCCATTTAAAACACCCCCCCAAAAAAAAAATATTATTTGTTTTTTCATTTTTTTTTGCCCCTGGGCCATACCAAATATCACTCCTCCACCTCCCCTCCTTCAGTTATCATCTATTTTCCCTGTTATTCCCTTATTCTGTGGTCTATTTTCATGCTAACATTAGCGAGTTGGTAGCAGGGCGTTGTCATCACTGTTACCAAGCGTGGGAAAGAGCAAGAGAGAGACTATTGCGTAACAGTGCTCTCCAGACAAGGGTAGGGGAGGAGGGCAGGGAGGTTGCCTCAGCCATACATTATGACATTGTAACTCCCGGCCTTTATCGCCGATTTTGACCATCCAAACACTGTTTCCACTTGTTTTACTGTTGTAACAGGTTAATACCTTTATAATCAACCTATAATAGGCGCATATGGATAAGTATTAATGCTATTTATGGTAAAATAACTATGTTAGTGATGGGAATAGCTCAAATACGTCAGCACAGGAGTGTGGTGTCTCATACCCCCCATGCGCACTTCTTAGGTTAACTGCGTCATATTGGCAGGATATAATGAGATTTATGTCTTGGAGATGATAATAATCACCCCAATAACGCTATCTTGAGTCAGTTTGCCTATTAGGCTATATTATACATGGAAAGTTACAGAATAGAGAATATCCTGTATATTACAATAAAACCTTCCGGACTTCACAAATTGCTTCCATGTCCTAAATGTCTTTCATCGTTTCAAATATCAAGACATATTTTACGTCCTTGCTAGGTGACTCGAGCCAAAGTTGGTTGTATTATTTTCTGGAATACCTATATGCAATTCGTTATAATAGAACTCAACTGCACTATTAATTGACCACTTGCGAGTTTCGTTTTCGTTGAGGCTGTAAACATCGATAGTTAGCAGAATTACCAGCTAAAATACGGTTGTAGTACATTGATAAATACATAAAACCCAATTTAACATACTTTTTATTAATCAGAAACCTACATTATTACTGTATTTTTGCTTGATACTGATGTTTACTGCTCTTAATTCCTTATAGCCTGAAACTCGCAAGTGGTCAATTGGTAAAGGGACAAACCTGTTGACATATCGATTCTATTAATATCTCGGTCATTTATAAATAACCATCATAATGTTCTTAGCTTCATTGTTTGCTTTAAGTTTAAAATATCCCTGAGATTGTATAAAGGGGTGGCCTGTAGCGACATGGTAAAGCGCTCGGTTTCTAACCGGGAGGACCGAGTTCAATTCTCGGCAGGTGGAGATGTTTTGGCAATCTCCTCACACCCCTTTCCTCTGTTTCGCCTGACAGTAAAATAGGTTACGCGCCAGGATGAAAAGGGGTCTCCGGATCCTCCAGCCCTTCAACCCATAAAACAAAACAATTAGCACACACAAATGTACAAAACTTTATACTAAAGGGGCACTCTGTAGAGTTAGAGGGGTCTCTAGGTAGAGGGCATACCTCCACTTACGCTGGTTGGTTCTTTACCATTAATATCATAGTCCTACATTTTCTTCTAGGTCTGGGTTCCAGGAAAAGATCCAGGTCGCCTCCAAAATTGAATACTTCTTCCTTGGCGCTTATCCTATCTGCCCATGAAATTTTGTGCAAATCAGTACATAATTGTAGGCTATGGCCCGCAGTACTAAACGTTCCCTTCCCTCGAAGGTATCCTTCCTTTCAAAATTCGTAGTATAGAAACATTCTTTGGGATTTGTTTGGCTGAGCGAATGCTTTCGTAAACGGTCGCCGCGACCGTTTACGTCCAATATTATTGGAATCTGAAGAGGACCTTCGACCCTTCTCTTCGATGGTCGTCGGATCCCTTCGTTTGCTAATTGAATTTTATTATGTGTATTATTGTTTCAATTCGTAAATTAAAGGTTACAGAAGACATTCTTTAATACAAATCAATTGCATAATGTACGAAACTATTAATATATATTAATATGGGTTACAATTAGCACATTTCCAAAGACTTTAGATATATCTTCAATGACGATGTTGAACTTGACAGGAGCCGTTGTACAGGCACCTTGACCTGAGGTCTATGTCGGCCAGCCTTGACAAATTGTAGATCACTTCATCAGATTTTATTCGCCCAATTACTACCCAGGTAAGGAAATTCACGACATTCCATTATACTTGCTTGTATTTTTGGCTTGGAATCCTCATTTGGTGACTATTATTATCTATCTATTTGAGGCATATTTCCTGAAATAAGTCTTGCAATTGACGAGGATGGGTGTGAATGGGATCTGCCGTGTGTGGGCGTGTCAGCTCTGCAGACTAGTTATATATGTTCATTTATGGAAGTATTTAAAGTAGGCCTAGGCCTAGCCCAATCAGGGAGAACATGTTAGTCCCTATTTATAGCCTACTTTAGTAGGGTAGGCTAGGCCTATATTTTTTAATCCAATAGGCCTAACCTATGTTAAAATAGCCAACAATAGGGTACCTAGGTTAACAAGTCCCAGACATTGAAAGCAAAAGTGGTAAAAATTGAAGAGACCTTGGACAGCCTTTTTAACTAGGCCTAGGCTAGGCCTATAATTATGTTTTGTTAGGTTAGGTAAAAAGGCCATCGTTGACTATTTTAACATAGGCTAGGCCTATTGGATTAAAAAATATAGGCCTAATCAGCCTACCCTACTAAAGTAGGCAATAAATAGGGACTAACATGTTCTCCCTGATTGGGCTAGGCCTACTTGAAATACTTCCATAAATGAACATAAGATAACGAGTCTGCAGAGCTGACTGGCCCACACACGGCATATCCCATTCACACCCATCCTCGTCAATTGCAAGACTTATTTCAGGAAATAGGCCTATGCATCAAATAGATAGATAATAATGGTCACCAAATGAGGATTCCAAGCCAAAAATACAAGCAAGTATAATGTAATGTCGTGAATTTTCTTACCTGGGTAGTAGACTAATTGGGCGAATAAAATCTGATGAAGCGGTCTTAAGGACCTATCCATATGGAAGCATACAACAGGAGTTGTGATTAGATGATACAATATTATATAACGGGTACCTATGTATGTAAGAATTGCAATAAATTATATGAAATATATTGTTCATTCTTTATGCGGTACCTATAATTGTCCAAGCATCATATATTTAGTCATTTATAAAAGTAAACCTGCCTACTAGACTTTCTGTTTTTGGTACTGTATAGTACTGTAGACAGGGCAGGTGTCAATTTGATGCAGAATAAGTATTGAAAATAAATGGTTTTCTATATTAGCCTAGTCAAAGGGGGTGATCACATTACTATTAACTTGAAACACGAAACTTTATGATATTGCTGCACTGCCACTGAATGGTACTAGATTAAAACCTGGCACTTTTCATGTAGCAGAACTGTACAGTATAAAACTTGGGGCAAATTGGTGCAGCTGTGGTAAAATGTGGTAAGCAGTATCGTTAGGCTACACTACTTCAAGAAACCTATCATAGCCTAGGCCTCTTCCAAATTTGTAGGTTAGGTTAACTCAGAAATCGCTTTCCCCATTAGCTAACCTAACCTTGGCTATATTAATTTGCCAACAATTTTGCATTGTTTAAAGAGTAGGCTACATGTTGATTAAATATGCAAGTCCCATGGAGATTAAAAAATACTATTTAGCCATGAAATCTTTTTCTATAATTAGGCTAGGATAGGTGACTATCCCTAGATGTCTAAAGCCGATGAGAACAATTGTGTGATCCAAACACTCCCTGCTAAATTTTTGGAAAAACTCGGAGTCGGAGGTTACCTCGCTTGGATAGCTAAAATAGATTAGTTTTATTAGGTTACCATGGTTATTATAAACTAAATAATCCACTAGCCTCTCATGCCTAACCCATCGTCCAAAATCCAACCCTGGTAACCTCTTAAGGTTAGGCTAGGCCTACCCTGTTTTCAGTAGTTTTAATATATCAAGATAATTACTTTAACAATATAGGCTAGGCCTAGGCTAAATTCTCATCAAAATTGCTCATAGCCTATGTCCAATTTAAGCATTTCTTACTATGAAATGGAGGACTCAAAGCTTTACCTTTCCCATTTGGGAAGGGTCAGCCAGGGGATAGATAGCCTATGGCAATTTACAGCCCACTATCCTAGCTCTGGCCCTTTTTGAGTTAGAGATAGGCTAGGTTAGATTTCACGATTTATGGCCATAGGCCTAGATCTACTTGGAACAGGTGAACAGGGCTAGGCTTGAATATAACAGAAAAGCTTGCTTGATATTATAACCAAGCCACTTTTCCAGAGAGCCAAGCACAACCCAATTATTCAGCGAAAATCCATACCACAACCCCATGGCTATTCCTCAAAAATTGATTGGTGGTTGAAGGGAAATTAGGCTAAGAGAAACTCAATGGTCCTCTGGGGAATCACTAGGGCCTAGGCTACCTTATTTTCGTCAATTGAGAATGTCCTAAATACAGAATAATAAGATTAATGCAATAAACTGGGTAAATAATACACCAGGGACCATCACTTTATTACGATTCGATTCCGTCTGTACTCCCGTGAGGCTGCCCGAGGCAGTAATTTGTAAACAAAACGTTCCTCAGGTATACCAACCGTAAGAAATGCACCGCGGCGAGTTTGACAGGCTTACCAACCATACGTCCGACGGCATCGCACGAGAGATTCTCACAAGGAAGCAACTGGTGGTACCACCTTCACGTGCGAATCCGACGTGCGAATCCTTCGTCGAAGGGATCGCACGATTATCTGGTACTGCGGGCCTGTATCTTGTTTACAGACCAACGAACAGACACTGAGGCGATAGCATAACCTCCATCCAACTTCGTTGGTGGAGATAACAAACACCTTAAAATAGCTTAGTGAACCAAGTGGGCTACGGAGAAAATGTTAGCTCGTTTGTATTCTAAACAGTATCAAACCAATACTCCAGAAATACTGACTGGAACTGTATAAACCCGTCTCTACTGTAGCCTCTCTCTCTCTCTCCATAGCACTGTTTAACCAGAGTCAAACGTCATGTAGCCCTACTGGCAACACGTACACAATGTCAAATTGTAGCCTACCACAAAATTAACTCTTAAAATATTCTACAGACGCTAATGCTCCCCAAGAAAAATTTGAAGCTATCTCGGACTAAATTGAATCTTCCTATTAATTGTATACATATAGTAAACGCTGGCATCGATAACACCCTAGTCACCACTGTATTCATGTCGCCACCTGCCTTATATTTCGCCATTATATTCCAAAGAAACATTACCAAGGCTAGTTTGATTATGTTTCATGTCTCCAGTAAAATATGATGGCATGCTTGGCTATGGTAGGTTTAATAGTGAGTTTTAAGGCAGATGGCAACTTGAATGCAGTGGCAACGTTAGTGTTGTTGACGTTACGTAATATTTTGTGCGTGTTTATTTCAGGTAATCAAATATTAATCATAATTTTTGTTTCTATATGTTTGACTTATATGAATATTTCCCCAGGGAAAAATAGGCAATGCAATGTATTTAAAAGTCAAAGAGTGTTTGTTGTAGTACGCGGCGCCGGGTGAGGATCTACTGTTGACAGGTTGCATTATTGGAACCACTCAGTGCAGTGTGCACCACGTTTGTGTATGTTCAGTGCGTGTGTGTCTGTGTGTCGTCGTCGGTTAATTATCGCTTAAATTCTTCCTGTGCCGCTATTACGTTGTGGCATCCGGGTGCTGGCATCAGTTAAGGTATGTAGAAATATGTGGACAAGCCTCGATGGGTTTATTATTGACGTGTATTCAGGTTTGGAAGACCATGTTAGGCCTATGTTGTGGATTGTTTCTAGTGTCACGCCACACTTTAGTCCTTTGTGGAAGGGCTAAGTAGGCCTATTGTTATTTTTATCTGGTGTGATCCTCCTAAATGATACCGTCGTTGTGTTGCTACCTTTAATAACATTTGGTGTATGGTAAGCTCAGAACAATTATATATTTTAACTATATTTAAGGTAGAATGAAAACTGGGAGTCCCGAGATTACCCTGCTGTAATCCCCGTGTTTCATGGTGTTTGGTAGGCTACTCCTGACGGCAATACAAAACTCCCTTTGCTTTCCTGCGCTTATATTCCCTCGCTCTAATAAGATGATACCATGAAATTAGGCTTTGGGAGATTAACATGGTCTAGGGCTAGGCAAGGCTAGGTATCGTGCAATGATTCAAGGAGCCTACCACCAGGGTTCGCATGCTTTATTCGCTTCTTATTTGACCGGTTTTGGGGTTGAGAGGGTGGCGGATAGGACTTATTGTCATCATCATATATAATAAGAACATAAGAACATAAGAAAATGGGAGTCTGCAGAAAGCCGATTGGCCTAAGCAAGGCAGATCCCTGTCCCACACAACCCCAATTACAAAGCCCAATTATAGGCTCAACACTCTAATACCCTGAGGATCATCTTACCAACACGGTTAGAGATTAACACAGGATTACGGGGTCTGCAGAGCGCTGATTGGCCCAACCCGGCTGATCCCCCTTCACACCCAACCCTTCTTGTCCATATGCTTATCCAATTTTATCTTAAAGCTCCCTACCGTTTGTAATCCCACTATATCACTTGGTAGTCCATTCCACCCATCTACAACTCTGTTACCAAACCAATATTTGCCTATATCTTTTCTGAAACGAAATTTATCTAATTTGAAACCATTGGCACGAGTTCTTTCGCTATCACTGAGCTTTAGTACATTTGTCATGTCCCCTTTGTTAATCCTACTAACCCACTTGAACACCTCTATCATATCCCCTCTAACTCTGCGTCTCTAACGAATGTAAACCTAATGTCTTCAACCTTTCTTCATACGGAAGATTTCTAATATTATGGATCATTTTTGTCATTCTACGCTGAACTCTCTCCAATGAATCTATGTCCATTCTGTAATAAGGACACCAAAATTGGACAGCATAATCCCTATGGGGTCTCACTAATGACAAGTAAAGTTTTAAGATAACATCAGCAGTTCTGTTACTCACACTCCTAGAGATGAACCCGAGAATCCTGTTTGCCTTATTACGAACGCTTATACACTGTTTTCTAGGCTTCAAATCATTGCTAACAAACACACCTATATCTTTCTCGCAGTCTGAATTTTCTAATTCTAAATTAGCTAGTTTATATTTAACATTTGTTTGCATCTTCCCTATCTTTAATACCTTGCATTTGTCAATGTTAAACTTCATCTGCCAATTTACTGACCATTCATGTAAGGTATCTAGATCCCTTTGGAGGCACTCTATATCGCTATCTGAATCAATTGATCTCCCCATTTTAGTATCGTCTGCGAATTTACTTATCCTACTAGTTATACCTAAATCTAGGTCATTTATGTATATAAGAAACAACAGGGGACCTAATACCGATCCCTGGGGGACACCACTTTTGACTGCTCCCCACTCTGACTTGGCACCATTTATGCTGACTCTCTGTTTCCTACCAATTAGCCATGACCTAATCCATCCCAACAACGACCCTCCTATTCCATGTGCCTCAACCTTTCTCATCAATCTCTCATGAGGGACTCTGTCGAAAGCTTTATTGAAATCTAAATATATAATATCATATGACTTGTCACTATCTACTGCTTCATATACCTCTAAGAAAAAGCTAAGCAAATTAGTAAGGCAAGAACGTCCCTGAGTGAATCCATGCTGAGAAGAATTTATTAAGTTAAATTTTACTAAGTGGCTTCTAATTTTCCTAGCAATAATAGACTAGCAACTTTCCTATGATGTGAGACTAATGGGACGGTAATTGGATGCTATCGATTTATCACCTTTTTTGAAGATCGGAACTACATTTGCAAGCTTCCAAGCTTCTGGAACTAAACCTGTTTCTAATGACTTGTTAAATAAAAATGCTAATGGGCTACTTAACTCATCTCTGCATTCTTTTAATACTCTAGCATATACCTCGTCAGGACCAGGCGATTTTTGAGGTTTCAGTCTGTCAATTTCCTTAAGCACATAATTTCTACTTATACTAACTGTACTATAATGCCAGCAGGGGGCAAATAACCACTAGCCGTGGAATAATTTCAGAAAAACAAACGGTCAAATCCGACGCATAGAGTGAATATCGCCGCGGTAGCCTCTTTCAATATTATATATTTTTATTCACCAACCAACTTTACTCTAATCTCAATTAATGAAATCAACAAATACATGTGGCACTCCAAATGAAGGCGTACTCATACTTTGCCACTTCCGTCGTGCTAAGCGGTAGGCCTAGGCTATATTGTTGACAATGATGGTACTTCCACCTTGCTAGAAAGACGGTAGGCAAAGGCTACCGGTTTCGAGTTTCAGATAGGCTTCCTTTCCGTGACTGGTAGTTTTGTATGTCAGTTTGCATTGCTATAACTGGTAGTTTAGCAGGCTACCATTATTTATTTCTGTTACAACCACTCAGAAATTGGTGGTCATAAATAAATATATAAGTATATACTGTATAGGCCTATATAGCCTATATATATACAGTATATATATATATATATATATATATATATATATATATATATATATATATATATATATATATAATATATATAAATATAGGCCTATACCGGTATATGTATATATATACCGTATATATATATATATATATATAGGCCTAGGCCTAGTCTATATTTATATAATTTTTTGGTAAAAATGTTTCACGAACCAGTTACGAGTTTTTCAGGTAATTTTTTGTTTTTGTTTTTTTCTTTGATATACAGTGTTGTTTAATACCGAGGACCGTCGCATTTTAGTATTTTCCCATTATCCATCAATCTTAAGACACGGCCCCCGATAGTGGGGAGGGCTATGAAGATCAGGGAAGTTGCAGGGTAAAAGACGTAAATAAATGGGTAATATTGGAAGAACTCTGAAAATACAATATTTAAAAGTAACAACACCTGAAAATGGAAAAACCCGCGCCAAGTTTTGACCAAACTTGGCTCGGGTTTTTCGAATTTTCCGAGTCCAAAATCACAGTAACCTCATTTCGAAAGTTGACTCGGGTTTTCTTGTTTTTCAACGTGGAAAAACCAAGTAAGAATGGGGTTATCATTAGCCTAACCTAACCTAGTATTATGGGTGCGGGCTGCCGCCCCCACACCCCTGCTAAATCCATTAAATCCTAGCCAAGTTTTGTCATTACCCTAACCAAACAACCTAACCAAACCTAGCCTAGTATTAAGGGGTGGGGGCTTCCGTCCCCCCCCCCTGCTAAATCTCTTATATCCGAGCCAAGTTTTGCCATTAACCTAACCAAAGAACCTAACCTAACCTTCACCCAGTATATGTCCCCTAGACGATAACATACCTTAATGAGAGGCTGAAGAGGTTGATGTAGTAGGTTGAGAGGCTGAAGAAGAGGTTGCAGTAGGTTGATTGGAGGTTGATGCAGTAGGTTCCAGTGGATCATCAGGGTCGTCGTCGAAATCAGACGGGTAGAAGTTGGCAGCTATATCAGGTCGGTCTCATTATATACCGTGATTTTCAAAGACTTTAACCCTTTCCCTGCGGGTGATGTTCTGGAACGCATAGGCAATTTACAGCAATTTCCATGCTTTAAAAGCCGTAGAAATCGAATGTCGGTGAGCGGGAGCGTGAGGGACCTCCATCCGACCCTCAGAGCAGGCAGCCGCTCACTGAGGGAGACTGTGTCTTGCGCGGGTGTCTCGCAACAGTGTTGCCGAGCGAGCGAGAGCTAATAATTAGCGAGTTTTCCCGAATGTCTATGGCAACGCTGCGGGTGAACCCCGCCACCTACGAAGCTCGTTCTGGTCTCATTTTGAAGCTATTTTCGCCTAGTTTTCGGCAGAATACAGTTAATTTAATGCAGATGCTTGATTAATCATTCAGGAGTGCCTGAATAGGGTATGCCCTAAATAACGCAAATAAACCCGCAGAGAAAGGGTTAAGGCTAGGTATCCAAGTGTGTAATCGTGATAATAATGTTAGACGTCGGACTACAGCCAGCACATACAACCTCCATCTTCGGCCTCCATCTTCGAACTGAGCTGGGACCCCGCTCGGCGAGGGGCGTGACTTGATAACTGAAAGACTGATTAGTTGATAATTTGATGGAAGGCTGTGATTGGTTCCATTAGTGACGGGAAGCATTGTGATTGGTTCATGCTATGGTTCATGATTCCTAAAAAGTCCGCTAGGTGTAGGGACGTTCGACTGACAGGTTGAGGGTAAGAGCTCCCAAAGGACTGACATTTTTTATTATTGCGGCGAGGCCATCAACAGGGACGATTTTTTTACAGTTTCTCGTATTTCACTTATAGTGAATTTGCGATGGTAATTACATGTACACCAACAAAGTATCGTTCATGATAGTGATAATACACTAATACTCATCGATGGGGCCCGTAACTGGTTGGTCATACACTAATACTAATTTTTTTCCCCCGATGTATCAGGGACACATTTTGACGGGTTTCGAGCCCCATATATGAACGAATCCTCGAAATTTAAATATAGGGTGGAGAATCCATATATTGATTTAATTCATTAGGATATACAATTTGAATATATATATATATATATTTTTTTTTTTTTTTTTTTTCTATATTCCAACTACTCCCTCTCGGGCATAGGCTGAGAGCCTTTACACTACACCGCTGAACACGGTTAGGCCTGTGAGGTCTTGTTCCAGTCTAGGGAGTGAGACATGCGAAGCACCCCGGCTCGAAGCAACTCCATCTCTGAAGCCGCTTCGCCCCTGCGCTTCACCGTCTCATCCCCCACACTCAGACCTTCACTCTCAGAACGCCACCTATTGAACAATTAACTCACTAGGCATTGCCCCCCTGTAACAATTTGAATATGGAAATATTCATACAATGCTATTTAATCAGGGAACAATGAGGGTATTTTTTTGGCATTTCGGTGTGCTGTGGTAATGCACTGAAACTAGGTACAGCACAAATTCCATCCCAATAATATCTTTCCCATTGACATATTGGGATTCGAACCCGGGTCCATTGGATTACCAGTCCAGTGGCAAGACCACTCTACCACACCTCCCCCTAATTATGTAGGAGACGCAACAACGTGTTTTTCAGGTATTTTTTTTTTATTTTTTTTTATTTTTTTGGTGTTTTAGTCGAATCTATTGATGAAGTTGAATGGGAATTAAGCATTTACTCATTATCTATCAATCTAAAGACACGCCCCCGATAGTGGGGAGGGCTATGAAGAGCAGGGAAATTGAGGGGTAAAAAGCGCATAGAAGACGATAATGCACATTTGGGGATGGATGTAGTTACCAGGTGTACCACTACCGACATACAACATACATCATCTATAAATACTTATAATAAAATAAATACTTATAAATCTATAATACTAGGTTAGGTTAGGTTAGGTTGTTTGGTTAGGGTAATGTATTTTTGTATCCAAAGGCAGTAAAAATAGACGGGAACATGATGGTGAGCGTCCGCGTAGTGTAAACAAGACGAGCGGTACACCCGGTAACTACATTCTTGCCCACATTTGTAACTAAAATTTGGCTCAGGTTTTGTCATTTTTCCAGACACATAAAACCCAACTTTTTGAAAACCGAGCCAAGTTTTGATGAAACTTTGATCTGATTTAACGAATTTCCAGATAAAAATAACAGTAACCTTATTAAAAAGTTGGCTCGGGTTTTGGACACTTTGAGACTCATAAAACCAAACATTTTGAAAACCCGAGCCAACTTGTGATAAAAGTTTGCTCGGATTTTACTAATTTTCATTTTAAAATTACACAGTAACCCTAATAAAAGGTTGGTTTGGGTTTTCATAGGGTTAACATTAGCCTAACCTAACGTAGTAAGAATGGGGTTAACATTAGCCTAACCTAACAACCTTACCTAACCTATCCTAATATTATGGGTGGGGGCTGCTGCCCCCACACCCCCACTGATCGGCAACCAACCTTTGGGGTTAACATTAGCCTAACCTAACAACCTAACCTAACCTAACCTAGTAAGAATGGGGTTAACATTAGCCTAGGTGGGGCTGCTGCCCCCACACCCCCGCTAGTGGGCAACCAACCAACTAACCTTAATGAGCAGAGGAGGTACTGGGTTGAGGGTCGTCGGGTTGAGTGGATGGCTGAGGGTCGTCAGGTTGAGTGGCTGGAAGCTTATCCTGCTCAACAGGTGGTGATTTCTTTTTTTCGATTTCTTCCACGGCAAAAAACTGTGTGCATTTCGAAACCACCTGTCCTTGTCGGCTGTATTTGGAACACTGGTTATTGCACTTTGGACAGGTTACACTTATTGGAAGGCAACCATGGGAGGTGAAAATGTCTAAAGCAGCCTGATTGATTTTAAAGACGGTGGCAAAAAGTTTGATCGGCTCCCTCACACCCTGTACACAGGCTGGCCATCCTCACACTAACCAGGTTCAAGAATCCGGGACCTCTGTACCCAAGCCTGGCATCACCTGATTGGTCGATAGACATCACGTGTCAGTGGACTGCATCGTAATTGGTTGAGATGCGATTATACTTGGCAAGAATTATAGTAGGGGGCATTGCATTCGCCACCAGATGTCTCAGTTGTTGACTGAGAGACACAGAAAAGAGCTCTCCCAGTGTAAGCAAAACATTGAAAGGTAAATATCCATATATTATGTTCCTGGGACTGACACGTATATCAATAATTTGGAAAAATAGTGCTTAATCACATGCCATTGAGATTAATTTTTTACCTATATTGTTGTGCGTCCTACATTTTGACCTACTTTTGTGATATGCGATTAAATGGGTATTCAAACCCAAATGAATCGTATCGAAATCCTTCGGGGAAAACCAACTGAATGTACTTTTTGTAAACTGACTGATTTGAAAAAGTATAAACAATTAATTGCAAAATCTCCCCAAAACGCGTTGCAGGATATCATAGCGTACTTTTAGACCTATTTTGTAATTTAACTTGGGTAATAGTAACAGTTTAAGCCTGCGTCTCACACAGTATGGCCACCGCTCGACAGCCGCCGACAGAGGATGACTTGCACTTTTTCGCCGATTCTAATCGAATCACTGGATCAGTGCACGATCCTCGCCGGCACACGATTGCCGTACAACAAACCCTCGACAGTCACTCGACACACACGTCGGCAACACGACCATTGTAGAATATATCGCTGACCGGCGACGCTACTCACTTGGCTATCACACGTTCGTCATACGTTTAAACCACGTCAAGAGCACGATAATGCCACTTTCGGTCGACAACCATACGTTTACAGCACAACAGACGCACATACGTTGAACGATAAATACGACCGTTGTACGCCGCACACGATATTGACACGGCAAAGGAACCGCCCTATATAGGCTATATATATATATATATATATATTTATATAAATAACACCCGTTCTTAACATTAATCATCAATTACAAACCCCAATATACTTGAATAAAACTATAATAATAATAATGCGCTGTAGTTAAGTAGTCGATAGGTGAATGTATACTTATATCATTACACGATCTGGTATACACTAACTTTGATGCAGTATATTATTAGTTTACAAGTGGATGTATTTTGGTAAACTTGTAGATGTTTATTTTAACTATAGGCTACACACACACACACACACACGCAGAGAGAGAGAGAGAGAGAGAGAGAGAGAGAGAGAACTACTCGCAGACATACAATACAGTATATAGACTAAAATAATACACACACACACACGCACAGTATATATATAAACTAAATAATACACAACCAACCACGCAAATGCACACACACACACACACTATATAATTATAAACTAAATAATACACAACCAACCACGCAAACGCACACACACACAATATATATATAAACTAAATAATACACAACCAAACACGCAAACGCACACAAACACAAACACACACACAAACTACTCACACATATAATATATAGACTAAAATCATACACAATCAATCATCGATCAGAGGATGACAATGAAGACATCCACAGGATTCACATACGCTCGTTGCACAACATAATTATACACAGGCGTCACACGATAAAATTTAACGTTTTTTTCTGCCGACTATCGCCAGAAATTAGTGCAGCCACTATTTTTTGGCCGATCACCGCCGACCATTTCCGCGCCACTCGACCACTACACCCCTCGCCTACCAGGATTCGAGGCGATCTTTTTACACGATCACAGAATGATGATGTCAGACGATCCCGGATTTTTTTTTTTTTTTTGTGAAAAGATCGGCTGTGGTCGTCGGCTGGCGTACTGTGTGACAAGACCAATAGTTAGTATTATTGGTCTTGCTGTGTGAGACGCGGGCTTAACACTCGCCACCCCTTCGGGGATCACGGCGTCAGGCAATAGATAGAACACTCGCCGCCTCCTTAAAAGAGCGCTTATACAATCAATACTGAAAGAATGACCCATCCTACTTAACATTAATTTGTGGGTGCGTTTCAAAGTTTTTGTTTTTAGTTTTTAACTATATTCACTATGTTTTATATTATTTAAAAAATAAACCTCATACGTCCGACGACGCTACCGCGGTAGATCAGTTTAGTACGGCGACTTCGTTATTTTTCTTTGTGAGCCGTATTTGTTTTGACTAGCCTTATTCAGGAAGCCCTACTACTGACAGGCAGACAGTGGGGGTCTGGGAGCGGCAGTCCTCATGTTAGGTAAGGTTGCCAGGTTAGGTTAATGACAATATTGTCGTTAGAAGTGCCGTTGTCATGTAACAAACGTCCGCCGCAAGTCGGCAAGGCTGCACTCGCAGTGAACTTACGTTAAATGACACCCCTCAATCCGACGACAATATTGTCATTAACCAAACCAGACAACCTTACCTAACGCTGGTCTTAAATATTATGTAGATTATGTCAAAATACTAAAACAATTACTGCACAAAAATAAAAGACGCACCCGAATCCTAAGGAAATGGTTCAACAGAAAACGGAGGTGCGAAGGTAAATCATCGGCGATAGCGTCGATGGATGTCATAAAATATAGTTTTATTATATTAAATATTGATAATAACTCCTCAAACTTTGAGACGCACCCACAAATTAACCATAGGTAAATCTTTCTGTTTTGTGTAAGCGCTTTTTTCAGGAGCCGGCGAGAGTTACTGCTACTATTACCGTAACTTGTAGGCTATTTTGCCATTGTGGATATTATTGGCTGTAAATTTGCCGTGACTATCAATTTAGCACAAAGCAGCTTGACAGGCAATTTTGTCATACCCGGTAATTTAGTCTGTGCTCTATTTTACTGTGACCACCATGTAGGCTATTTTGCCGTGACCGAAATAATTATATAGGCTACACAACTTTCAATTTTTTGTTTACTTTAACCGAACGAAAAATTTCATGTCCTAACTCGATTCCTGAATTGAATTCAGTACGGCAATGGAATATACAGTATATCGGCAATTTTGAAGAACAAACTGTTTGTATGAAACAGGGAAGGAATATTTTATGCAATTAAGTTTCAAGAAAACAGCTGCTTTTTTTATTCGTCGGGTAAAGGTTTCACTGTTCGATAGAGCTCATTAACGTACATCGATATTATTCTGTAAAATTTACTCGAAAATGTTAAAAGAGGACAATTTTGCCCCTTCCCTCCGCCAGTTGTCCAAATGTCAATTGCATTTGGAAAAGTTATCTTAAATTGGGTGTAGATTAGTTAGTTTGTTCTGTTCTATTTCCTATATCAACCTTTTGGGCGTATTTTAAGTTAGGTTAGATTGACCTGTAGAACATTAGTTAGACTGTTAGACTAACCATTATATCTAGTCATATCTAACATATCCAACAAGGAAAACATTTGTAATGCAGGATCGAACAAGGCGGATGGGCGACGTTTTTTTTTTCTTTTTCATATCTGCTCTTTTGTATTCTAGACAAGTACAGTAGGCTACCATTTTGGCTTATACGAAATTTGATGGATTGCTATAAAATACATATTTTGTTCTACTATATTCCACGGATTATCTTATTTGTTGTTACTTGCTTTAATAAAAATCTCATATCGGTACATTGTAAGGATACCAGGTATATGTGACTTACTAAATGTTAGATGTTTAAGGCGAATTTTAACGGTTCAGGGCTTCTATTTAATCCAGCTTAGCCTATCATGTATCTTACCTGTCGCAAATTAAATCATATTCCCTCAGCGTGTACGTATTTTTGTTCAGATTTCGCCATTTCTAGATTATAGGCTATTTTGATTTAGGTTAGATAGGCTAGGTTAGGTAAGCTACTGTAGGTTAGGTTAGGTAAGCTAAGTTAGATTAGGTTATTTAAGCTGTTACATTGAAAACTAGTATTTTATGGTAGAAATAAATGCAAATTTGGTCAAGGTTAATTTTATCCTCCAATTCAGGCACCTCGATAATTGTCATATCCTTTAGTTAGGCTCTATATTTTGTTGTCATAAATGTCCATAACGTCGGAAATGAGTATTTACCCATTATCCAGGGATTTTAGGACACGGTCCCTGAGATCCATATTTTGTCATTAATCTAAACTAACAACCAGACCCCCGCTGGTCTTACTATTGATACAGAGGATACATACATACATACATACATTCATACATTCAATTTTAAGACTGAGTGCTCCACACATACGTGCAGTCTCAGTTTCTTGTCCTAATGGCGGCGTTCCAGGCAACCCTGTTAAGGGCTGCTTCTCTTGTCAAGTTTTTGGATTTGAGATCGGCACGTATAGTCCGATCCCAGGTCTTCCTCGGTCCACCCCTTGGTGCAGCTCCCTCCACAATCACAGACCTGCATTTTTTCACCCAATTTTGTTCATCCATTCTCTCCACATGTCCATACCATCTCAGTCTACTTGTACGCATCACCTCGCTAATACTCTTTATACCTAAACGTCTCCTCAGCTCAACATTTGTTATTCTATCCTGTAACCTGGCCCCACACATCCATCTCACCATTCTCATCTCATTACGTTCTATTCTGTTGACATCCTCTACTTTAACGGTCCATGTTTCTGAGGCATACGTCATTGCACTTCTAACACATGAGGCATACACCTTTCCCTTCAGGGGGAGAGGCATTCTTTTCATGGTCAGGATTGGCAGCAGTTCTCTGAACTTCCCCCAGCCACATCTAATTCTAGCGACAGTGGCAGCCTCGTCCCCACCACCGGCAGAGATGGTATCTCCTAGATAACAAAACTTGTTCACCAGCTCCAATGACTCATTTCCAAAATTCACAGCCACAGGATCATCACTTAACGCAAGCTCGCCTTTACACACTACACACTCAAATTTCTCTATTTCTGACTTATCCTTCGGCAGGGGTCCCTTTATTCTACTACAGCGCTTACTCCCATGGTGCACCCAGCGTCGACAGATGCTACATTGAATCGCGTTAACGCCCACACCCTTTCCACACACTGCACATGGGTATGCACCGCTCTTTTCCACATTGCCTCGTCTCAATCTACAATGCATAACCTTGGTTATGTTAATATTGACTCTTAAACCCTTGCTCGCCATGCCCTCTCTCCATTCTCTGAATTTGGCCTCAGCATCTTGCATACTGTCAGCTATTAGGACTAAATCGTCTGCATAAAACAGTTCCAACGGGAGTCCGCCTCTAAAAACTCTAGAAAGTGCAGGACTATAATAAAGAGGAGGGGGCTTAACACTTAACCCTGATGAACTCCAACACGGACTGCGAACTCATCACTCAGTACACCCTTCACTCTCACCGCTCTTAGCGAATCCTCATACATCTTCATTATCACACGCACCAGCCACTCTTCCACACCAAGTTTCCTCATAGCCCACTGCACAACATCTCTACAGAGGAAAAGTGAAAACAAAATCTCTACCAATTCAAGATGGCCACCTTTCCTGCTTCCACCCTTCTGTAAACCCAAAAAGTCTAATGAACAATTTGATTTATGTCAGTAATGATATATATGGGTCATAAAGATTGTATATAAGACATATAGGCTAATTATCGAGGTGCCTGAATTGGAGGATAAAAGTAACCTTGTTCCAAATAATTGAATACATCACAACAAAAAACATATTAAAAACCTAGATATCATGACCAAAAACTATGAATGTCTAGTTAGTCACATTTACCTGAATTCATCCTAGACTAGTTTCGCAGCCTAATTTTACAGGTTTTGTTGTTAATATTTTAGCAGTGTGATAATCCAAAAGCAAACCAAGCCCTTCTGTATTATACAGGGAGATTAGGAGTACTGTACCTTTAGTCAAGGCTAGTTTAGGGTTTTGGCCAATTCTTAACCCGAGAAGTGCGATAGAACTCACGGAAGTATGTGTTTAGCGAATGCGATAGGCCTCACGGAAGCAAGATCATGATTTTTTTTTTTTTTAAACGGCCCAGAGGTTCTCAAAACAAAGGAATGTCATTACGTGAAATAATTCCGCTCTAGTACTTCCTACCACTCATCTATATATTTCTCACCCCTCCTTCCCCTCCTGCTCACCTTTTTCCCCCCTCCCCCCTCCTCAATTATCACCTAGTTTCCCTCTTATTTTCATCATTTATTGGTTATTTTTCGCGCAAATTTCTCTCCCGCGATTATGTAGCACTAGTGATTTACATAAGATACCTTATATGACTCTGAGACTCCACCCGCACGCTTCAGTATAGCGAGAGTGGTCGAGGAAGGAGGATGTATGTCTCCCCACCTTCCACCTGAGGATACGACCGAGCGGCGAATATTTATGTTTTTTACCACCCAAATGATTTCCCCACTTATTTTACCACTCTTCAAGGATCATATGTTCATCATATTAGTAAATTAAGTGCTCATGGAAAATAAATTATGTTTTATATGGTAGATATAACAAATTATGTCTGAATATTGGGTAATTAATTTGCATATGACTACGTTTGTCACAGGCCATGCGCGTGCTTCCCGGGTTAAGCTAGAACATAAAATAAGAATGGCAAATATAGCAACAAAATTTAGTCTTGGTTGGTACCGGTACAGGCTGGCAAACGAGACTTTTCATATCTGGTCTCAAAACTAAGTCCCTAGTTTTTAGTCATTATTATTAGATATACAAAGTTAATGATATGATCTATAGTTCCCATAGTGACCCTGGAATTGATTAAATGGCCAAAACAACGGAACTTCATGCTCATTTCATGTATTCCCTCTCACACTCAACTCAATCCCAAATTTATGTTACGGTACCGGTACCGCGGTTTAGCACCCTGCTGGTACTGTTCACCGTGAGCTTTAAGGGCCCTTCATATCTAACCGATTTTGTTCACGACAACCCTCGACCTGGCACACGTGGTGCTATCTGCGGCTTGGATCCTCTATATTTGACCCGCGGTCCGGGATCTCCTCTCAGCATCCTCACCACATCCTCACGTGTTGGCTTGCAGGGCGAAAGTTTTGAGCATGCACAAAATTGTTGTGTGCGATTAAACTGTCATGTGTTGTGATGGTACCTTCGTGTTACTGGCGTGACACTGTCATCACCCTCGTAATGCTGTCAAGGCACCCTCGTAACCGTCATGGCACCATTGTTGCATCCCCGTTCTGGCGTGGCACCGTCGTTCGCCATTTGTGTATAGTAGAACACCGTTTATCTGGTATTCAGATAACCGGAAATCATGACAAAAGTCAGTACTGTTTAACCCTTTTAGTACCAGTGCTGTCCTTTTAACTTATTCTGGCTACTCTTGGATGATTGAATTGTTTAAAAAGTACCTTCAGCAATTAACAGGATTAATCGGGGTATTATTAGGCGTATTAACAGGCGTAATCCAATTGTGGGTGACACTACTGATACAATTTTTTTTAGGAATTGTACAGTGTGGGAAATAGGCTTAGGTAACTAAGATCGTGTTGCCTAGAGATTCTGTAGCAAGAGAAAGTGGCCATCCTTATTCTTCACTCGCCATTTGGGTGCCATGATCATTAAACAAAGAGGTTTTATTATATTTTTGATCAAGTAGAATGTATATCCCAAAACAAACTACTGTATAATACCCTGTACCAGTATTCCCGAATGTTTATTGTAGGTATGGAGATATTTGAACGTAAATGGAAGAAAATATCACCAGTGGCACCAAGATGGTGGAGGTTGGCAGATATCTGTTTCTATACTGTCTGAGCTCTTATGTTGCCCACTATGACCTTGGTGAATAACGAAACTGGCTTTGAAACCTTATAGCCAGTGGCAATTGTTGTGAAGTTATAGATATTTTCATTATAGTATTAGGCAGTCTTATAAGCTATTCGTGCAATTCAAGAGAAACCTTAATAAATATAACTAGCCTATCGTTATATACTACACAACCATGTAATCTGTGCTTATTTAAGTTATTATGCATAGTTTTAGAGAATAAATAAATGGCGGCAATATAGACGATATGCTGGCACAGTTCACTTAATGTTCTATAACAAATTAATTCGGTACGGATTATACAATAAAATTGATATTTTAAGAAAATCGCCCCATTAGTTTGGTTATTTTATGAGCGTTTGTCCTGTTTCTATCTTATGACCTTTCATACTATTTAGGTGTCGATTTGTTTCGGGTCGAGAGATAGGAAGCCTGTAATTTAGGAAGATCCTGCCTTTGTCTGGGGAATTTTTCTACCGAAATATGTACAATTAAGTATATTTCTTGAGGGTTTTTGTGTAAGCGTGATGGAGATTTAAAAAAATACAAAATACAAAATAAACATTTATTGAAACCTAGATAGCAGAAGAATTCGGAAATATAAATCTCTATACTCTCATTATAATTCGGCTAAAACTCCCAACTACTAACTTTTGTAACTCAAATATGACTAGAGTCATCGAGCCAACATTTCTACTATTTGGCATGAGTCAGCCAGGAAATCGGTGTGCCGCATTTGTTCCAGCCCCTGTTTAGTTCCAGAGGTTAGGGGTCAATATTTGTGGCCTAGTTATCACAAATAGACTATAATTTGATAACAGTTGTAGATGTGTGGAATAGGTGGCCGAGTACTACGCCTAGACAGTGAAGGGTGGGGGGTATAGTTGGCTCCCTAGATCTCCATCAAGCGTAGTCCTTTTGCGAACAAGGATGCGATTTGGGCCCTTTCTGGGATACATTAAAGCCTTTATGACCATCAGGGATGTTTAGAAACCTTTAGTTTAGCTGCTTCAAAGGCTAGTTTTGGAGAGGCAATTATGAGATTAAGAAAATTCTATTTCTGAATACTAAACGGCAACCCCTTGTATGGAATAGTTCAGAAACACCGCAAAGATTCCCCTTCCAAATAAATGTGTACATTTTGCGGTTGAAAAATGTCCCGGCCGAAGGCCGATTCCTCCTACTGTAAATTGCAGGCTCACCTTCTCTCGAAAGAAAAAAATGTACACCAAAACGATGGCACGAAAGGTCATATTATTGACAAAGAAATGGAGCGAAATGTCTTAAAATCACCAAACTATTGGGCGAACGTCTTATAATGTCAACACTAATGGGGCTAACACGAAGGAAAGAGAGTCCAGCAAAACCAAAAACCTCCCCTTCAAGAACGTGGAGAACTTCAACGTTAACACTATCTGGTGCGATGTTTTTTTTTTTTTTTGCATGTTATTCTGTTAAATTATTGAGGGTTTTGATTGATCCAGCCATTTTTGAGCAATATATTTTTAGTTTGCCTCCTAGACTAAGAGAAACGTCTCCCCAGACCTCCTTCAAACTTGGAAAAAAAAAAAAAAAAAAAACCCGCCCCAGACCCTCTTCAAGCTGAATATGTACCGGTGCATTATTTTGAGTCAAACAATATCCCGGCCGAATGTCGGTCTATCGTAAATTGCAGAATTGTTATCGCTCGCCCAGATAAAATTGACACGTGAATGGGGCGAAGCGTCTTCTATTCACTAAAAATGGAGTGAAACAGGGCTGGCCAAAAAGACCCGCCCTTCACCAGATAAAGTTGAGTTAGACTACCATATGGATGGGATAGGCTGGGTTTGAAAGGGTTCTGCCTGTAATAGTGAGTTGGTCTTTGCTCAACCACCATACTTTTTTCTGTTCCCCTGTCTGCCTTACTCTGCCTAACCGTCTCTCTCCCTGTCTTCCTTACTCTGCCTCTCTCTGTCTGCCTTACTCTGCCTCTCCCTGTCTGCCTTACTCTTCCTCTCTCTGTCTGCCTTACTCTGCCTCTCCCTGTCTGCCTTACTCTGCCTCACCCTGTCTGCCTTACGCTGCCTCACCCTGTCTGCTTTATTCTTCCTCTCCCTGTCTGCATTACTCTGCCTCACCCTGTGTTGCCTTACTTTTCCTCACCCTGTCTGCCTTACTCTTCCTCACCCTGTCTACCTTACTCTGCCTCACCCTGTCTGCCTTCCTCTTCCTCACCCTGTCTGCCTTACTCTGCCTCTCCTTGTCTGCCTTACTCTTCCTCTCACTGTCTGTCTTACTCTGCCTCACCCGGTCTTCCTCACACTTCCTCTCCCTGTCTGCCTTACTCTGCCTCTCCCTCTCTGCCTTACTCTGCCTCTCCTTGTCTGCCTTACTCTGCCTCTCACTGTCTGGCTTACTCTGCCTCTCCTTGTCTGCCTTACTCTGGCTCTCACTGTCTGTCTTACTCTGCCTCACCCGGTCTTCCTTACACTGCTTCTCCCTGTCTGCCTTACTCTGCCTCTCCCTGTCTACCTTACTCTGTCTCTCCCTATCTGCCTTACTCTGCCTCTCCCTGTCTGCCTTACTCTGCCTCACCCTGTCTACCTTACTCTGCCTCTCCTTGTCTGCCTTACTCTGCCTTACCATCCATCCATCCATCCATCCATCCACGTAAAAAACCTTGGTGTTCATTTGGATCAGTATATGACCTTCGACAAACATATAAGCCAAACAACACAAAAGTAATGGGGGCCATATTATACATAAATAGAACAAAACATTATTTTGATAAATCAACTCGAATCGCAGTTGTACAATCACTAGTATTAAGCATTCTGAATTACTGTAATATGATTTGGGGGACGACTAATGCATCACTAATCACGAAGGTTCAAAGGTTGCAAAACTTCGCGGCAAGAGTCGCAGATGGTAAAGCTAGGAAGTATGATCACGTTACACCCATTTTCAAAGAATTCCAATGGCTAAGCATAAAGAAACAAATTACTTTTAATTCAGTAGTAACTATTTACAAAAAAGTCACCCACCACTACCCAGATCACTTCCTACCTCTCCCAACTGTTAACAATATTACCGATAGTAATACAAGACAACGACACAATCTTTATGTCCCCAGAACCAAGACTGACTCGGGAACCAGAGCTATGTCTGTAACAGGTCCTAAGTTATGGAATCAACTACCATCGGATATCAAAGAGGCAAATACCGTACATGCATTTAAATCAAAGTTGAAAAAGAACTGATTAAATAATGCATAATCTAAATATCGGGCCTCATTGTTCTCTATGGTAATATGATGTCCTATATATTCTTATTCATATTTTTATGACTGTACATATGTGGGTATTTAAATATAGATACATATAAACTATATACAGTCAAACAAATATGAATGTGTGTGTAAAAGTATGTAAGTCCACGCACATATTTATGCAATGTATATACAGTATTCAATATGTCCTTATTTTGCAGTATATATTTATGAATGTATTCAAGTATGTATATATGCTTCTATTAATATCTACAGGATTGTATGCATATATATGTAGATATGTTGTATGGGTATGTACTGTATGTAATGCGTATGTGCGTATCTGTGTGTATGTATATGTATGTGTTTGTGTATATATACAGTTATATCCATGTGAGCATGTATGTATAAGTGTGTATGTGTATATATATATATATATATATATATATATATATGTGGGTATGTGTGTGTATGTGTATATACGTATATGTGTGTGGATGTATATGTGTGTATGTACGTATATATGTATATATATGTGTGTGTATGTACGGTATATGTATGTATAAATATGGGTGTATGTATGGGCATGTTGGTATATACTGTATATGTATGTATTGCGTGTATATATGCATCTGAATGTGTATGTACAATCTAAGTTTATACCTTATACCTAAGTTTATACCTAAGTTAATACTTAGTGTACACTTTGTAATTGTAATTATGAGCAGAATAACCACTTTTAAGTGGAAATAAACAAAATATTATTATTATTTGATTATTACTCTGACTCTCACTGTCTGCCTTACTCTGACTCTCACTGTCTGCCTTACTCTGCCTCTCCCTGTCTACCTTACTCTGCCTCTCCCTGTCTGCCTTACTCTGCCTCTCCCTGTCTACCTTACTCTGCCTCTCTCTGTCTACCTTACTCTGCCTCTCCCTGTCTACCTTACTCTGCCTCTCCCTGTCTGCCTTACTCTGCCTCTCCCTGTCTACCTTTCTCTGGCTCTCCCTGTCTGTCTTACTCTGCCTCTCCCTGTCTACCTTACTCTGCCTCTCCCTGTCTGCCTTACTCTGCCTCTCCCTGTCTACCTTACTCTGCCTCTCTCTGTCTACCTTACTCTGCCTCACCTTGTCTGCCTTACTCTGCCTCTCCCTGTCTGTCTTACTCTGCCTCTCCCTGTCTGTCTTACTCTGCCTCTCCCTGTCTACCTTACTCTGCCTCACCTTGTCTGCCTTACTCTGCCTCTCCCTGTCTGTCTTACTCTGCCTCTCCCTGTCTGTCTTACTCTGCCTCTCCCTGTCTGTCTTACTCTGCCTCTCCCTGTCTGTCTTACTCTGCCTCTCCCTGTCTGCCTTACTATGTCTCTCCCTGTCTGTCTTACTCTGTCTCACCCTGTCTGTCTTACTCTACCTCTCCCTGTCTACCTTACTCTGCCTCTCCCTGTCTACCTTACTCTACCTCTCCATGTCTGCCTTACTCTGCCTCACTGTCTCTCTCCATGTCTGCCTTACTGTCTCACCGTCTCTCTCCATGTCTGCCTCACCGTCTCTCTCCATGTCTGCCTTAAGCAAGGTTCACACATTGGCGAGTCGGAGCGCAACTCCAACGCGAGTGATGACATTTTTGCACTCGCCAATGATTATCCCAAATTCGCCGACACTCGCCGACACTCGCACAGACTCGCGTGGACTCGCGCTGCACCGCGTACACTCGCGAACGCGGCCAAAAATTTCATGCAGACATGAAATTTGGAGAGTCAAGTGGGAGTAGGACGCCAACTCGCATAGACTCGCGTAGACTCGCGTAAACTCCTGTAGACTCGTGTGACACTCATGTAGAGGCAGTCTCACCTGTGGAGGTAAATATGAAAACATTTAACATATGTCATTACGAGAGTATATTAGTCATTACGTGAGTATTATATAAATCCTATGTTCGTGTACGCTGCAAACCGCACACAATTCCTGTAGAGGAAGACAAATGCATCCGGGGGAGAAAAACATAAAAAGGTTATTATCATAACTTACCATGACATGTATGTATTATTTTATAAGTACAAAAGGTGTTTAACATACATACTCTTGTTTCTACATCTGAGTGCGACGCGGGAGGCGATGCGGGAGGACATGTCACGCCTGGTGACATCCCTGGCTGGGAAGGAGACCAAGTATGGACAGTTCGTGGGGTACTTGGAGCAGCAGCTCGAGAGGCTCCCTGACGCTGTAGGGGAGGTATTGTCACGGAGGATAATGTAGCAAGTCCTTCAGGCCAGGGATGAGGTCACCCTCTCCACGTCACCCCAGATGGCGATACCAGCAAACCCCCCGCAGTTGCACACCACACCACCAGGGCCCCCGCAGTTGCACACCACACCACCACAGATGCAACCCCAGCCAGGACCGTCACACATGCCAGCAGCCTTCACAAGCCCCACATTCTCAGAGCTGATGGCGGGTACGCCATTCAGGTCTCCTGCACATGCACATGAATGGTGGGCGGGGTCGCTTACCCCTACACATGGCGCCAACATTGCAACACCGGTTCCCTCAAGCCCAGCTACTAGTAGGCCGCCAACACCAGGAAACTTCCTATAAACAAGGTTGAACACCCAAGTCAACACCCCCAGGCCTGGGGATGACGAAAATGTGTGAAACCTTTGTGTATAATAATAAAGTCATAAACCCCCCAGTGATGGGAATGACGAATATATGTAATACTATGTCTACACATAAAATGAACATCTCTTATTATTTTTATACTTTCTGCTATATATTTACATACTATATTACTTTCGGCTATATATTAACATGCTATATATCTATGTTTCTGAGGAAAATAAACTATGTGCCTCCAGCTGTTGTTTTGGATCCTAAATATATTATTAGAGTTTATCTGTTAAAATTCTCAACAAAGGTTCCTTTTATAAACATGGAAATGACTTGTCAACAGAGAAAAAATATAAGTTAATATGAATTCAAGTTGTGTTATGAATAATATTGATATTAACATCAATAATGAAGAGAGAACAAATACCATATAATATGAATGAAATAGGTTTCTGGAATAATATTGTTATTAATATAAATATTTATGTGGAATATATGCAAAGGATATATGATGACAAATAATAATGTACAGATTTATATCCAACATGAAATATAAATAAATAAAAGATATAAATTAAAATAATATACTATATTAAACATTATGAAACGACATAGGAAAAGGTGAACACCATAATATATGAGACTTTATAAAAATCGAATAACAAATAGAGAATATATATAAATGAGGTTGAATTGATTTAAAACATGATTAACAACAGAATATAAATATCTAAACTACAAAAATATTAATGAAAGCAATGGCAACATATGGATACATACCTTTATATCAGGTCGTTCTGCCAGGGGACACTGCCCCTGGGTGATGAGCAGTAGTCGGTGAGGTGCTGGCATTGCCTCTTGGCCTGGGCTGTCACGACATTCCCGGATAGTCTCTGGAGGGGATTCAGCCTGTCCCGCTCCTCCCTCCAACGCCCAGGGGTTGGCGTGGTGATTAGGGTACCTCATCCACATAAGGTTATGCATGCAGCAGCACGCCATCACAGACTCAACACGGGACGGGTGGAGGGCAATGCTGTGGAGGAGGCACCTGAACCTGAATTAGGGAGAGAAAGAGCATGTATATTTAAACACTGAATAGTATAATTCATATTAAATAGGGAAATAATGGTTAGGATCATGTATAGTTAAAACTCGACTTGCAGACGTGGACGACTCACACTCTGTGGATGTGGGGGAGATCCATATTAATTATAGGGAGAATGGTTACGAGCATGTATAGTTAATACCTGACTAGTATACTTCACATTAGTAGGGTGCCATCACCGATACCTGTATTTATGGTCAAACATGTCACATAATCATACACATACCTGGATGCCATGATGCCAAAGGCGTTCTCAACAACTCTGCGAGCCCGGGACAGTCTGTAGTTGAAGATCCGTTCAGGTACAGTCAGTCGCCGGGTAGAGTGTGGCTTCATCAACCACCTTCGCATGGGGAAGGCGTCATCACCCACCAGGAAGTAGGGAACAGGTGTGTCGTCGTTGGGCAGGGGTTCGGCAGCAGGGAGTCCCAGGGTGCACCCATCCAATGCTGCTCTGATATTGGTTCTTATAAAGACCCCACCATCTGAGCAGCTACCGTGATTACCCACGTCACAGTAGAGGAACTTGTAGTCGGCGTCTACAATAGCCATGAGCACGATGGAGTGGAAGCTTTTGTAGTTGTAGAATTCTGTACCGGCATTTGGAGGGCATTTGATGGCGCAGTGCTTTCCATCGATGGCACCAACGGTTTGTGGGAAATCCCAGCGCTTGGCAAACTCACTGGCAACATCCTTCCACTCCGCTGGTGTCCTGGGGCAACGTATAACCTCCTGGTATTCTGCAATGATGGCTTCGCATGTTGCAGGCACAATGAGGGAGATGGTGTTCCGGGCCACACGGAACGCATACTGTAGGCTAGGATATGAGTCACCAGTGGCCAGGTAGCGGAGTGTGATTGCAATCCTCAGCCCAGGTGACAAAGTCTCCCTCCAGAAGGTGTCCTGCTTCTCTACCCTAGGCCCGACACGTGCCACCAACTCCCTAAACATGTGGACGTCCACACGTAGGAAGTTCCGGAATCCTTTGGGGTCCTCTCTCTCAAGCTCCTCCATAAGTTGTTCGTAAACACCGAACTGTGGCCGTCTCAGTAGCCAGCTCCTAGCCCAAACTCTCCTTCGTGGCCTTTCCCCTTGACGTCTTTCTTCAGCCTTCTTCTCCTCCAGCTCCTCTAGGTCTAGGAGATGCATCTGCATCTGCAGTATGAGCACAGCTGCCGCTCTCCGTCTCCTGATGGACATGGTGTGTGGGTGGGTGGGTTGGGCTGTATCCTGCAGAGTAACGTCTGTCCGTGGTGGTGTTGCGTGGTGTGAAAAATGGTGCCAGTGGGGGCCTCTTTATATACGTATCCTGATACTCGCCAACACTCGCACACACTCATGTTAGACTCCCATACACTCCTGTTAACTTCCTGTAGACTCGCGGTCATCTCGTGTAAACTCATGTAAACTCGTGTAAACTCCTGTGACACTCGTGTAGACTCCTGTAGACTCGCACTATTCGTACCCTGGAATTTGACCGTTATTTTTCAAATTTTGGCGGTGCGTGTTGGGGTCGTGTTACACTCGCCGACACTCGCGTAAACTTCTGTGAACTCGTGTAAACTCATGTAAACTCGTGTAAACTCGTGTTATATTTGTGTTATATGCGTGTTTACTCGCATCAGCTGCTACTCGCGTTGGGTTCGGGCTCCATCAACGGCGATATGCGGCGAGTGTGACTCGCGTTGGCCTCGCGCTCCGACTCGCCTATGTGTGAACCTACCTTTACTCTGTCTCACTGTGTCTCTCCATGTCTGCCTTACTCTGTCTCACTGTCTCTCCATGTCTGCCTTACTCTGTCTCACCGTCTCTCTCCATGTCTGCCTTACTCTGTCTCACTGTCTCTCCATGTCAGCCTTACTCTTCCTCACTGTCTCTCTCCATGTCTGCCTTACTCTGTCTCACTGTCTCTCTCCATGTCTGCCTTACTCTGTCTCACCGTCTCTCTCCATGTCTGCCTCACTGTCTCTCTCCATGTCTTGCCTTACTATGTCTCACTGTCTCTCTCCATGTCTGCCTTACTCTGTCTCACCGTCTCTCTCCATGTCTGCCTTACTATGTCTCACCGTCTCTCTCCATGTCTGCCTTACTCTGTCTCACTGTGTCTCTCCATGTCTGCCTTACTCTGCCTCACCGTTTCTCCATGTCTGCCTTACTCTGTCTCACCGTCTCTCTCCATGTCTGCCTTACTCTGTCTCACTGTCTCTCTCCATGTCTGCCTTACTCTGCCTCACCGTCTCTCCATGTCTGCCTTACTCTGTCTCACGATCTCTCTCCATGTCTGCCTTACTCTGTCTCATTGTCTCTCTCCATGTCTGCCTTACTCTGTCTCACTGTCTCTTTCCATGTCTGCCTTACTATGTCTCACCATCCAGCCGAATAAATAAAAATGGAGGTGGCGTTTTATTTTATATCAAAGAAAGTCTTAACCCGACCCTCGTGTCAAAACCTCAAATTGTGAACGTCGACACATCTTTTGTGCTAATAAAGAATAATAAAGGTACAAAAATAATACTTGCGTTAATATACAGACCTCCAGCTCAATCAGTGCAAACTGACCGAGAAATTTTACGAACAAATTGCAGATGTAAGTAACTCACAAGATACCGTAATTTTTGGCGACTTTAATTTACCTGTGACCAAGTGGGGCGATACTCTTACTTCACACTCCGGACATGACTTGTATACGAACTTGCAAGAGAGTTCGCTTTATCAATTTGTTCGAATGCCGACCCGTGGTAATAACGTTCTTGACATTGTACTTGCAACAAAAGAAGAATTGATAGAGAATTTGAATGTTGGTGATGAATTCAGTAACAGCGACCATCGTACGATAACTTTCACTTTAAAGTTTACTAGTAACGAACCAAATAGTAGCATCGAAAAAGTCCCTAATTTCAAGAAAGCAAACTTCCATAAACTTAGAGCTATGTTTAAAGAAACTGACTGGAGCTTTTTAATTAACAATAACGACATAAATACATCTTGGAAGTTATTCGAAACCACTTACCTAAAAGCAGTGCAAGACTGCATACCATCGAAAATACGGCGTCCAGGCCATAATAATAAGCCCAAATGGTGGAATAAAGATATTTCAAACTGCCTGCTTGCTAAAAAATTTGCTAATGATAGATTAAAATCCTCACAAAATGACGAAGAACGAGTGAAATTTGTAGAGCTACGACGCAAAGCCCAAAAGTTAATTAAGCAAAGTAAAAAGACCTTAGAGTTACATATTGCGAATCAAAGTAAAACAAACCCGAAAGAATTCTATAGTTATATCAGAAAGAAAAAAGTAGTTACTTCAACTGTTGGACCGTTAGTCATTGAAAATGGAGAATACACCAAAGACGAAGTACAAATGAGTAATGCCCTCAATACCTTCTTTGCATCAGTTTTTACAACAGAAGACCTCAGTGATATCCCTACACCATCGCCGATTCAGATTGATAATTCAGATGTTCTAAGCAATATCACCGTTACAGAGAGAGAAGTATTGAATTGTTTAGATAAACTCAAGGTAAATAAAACGCCAGGACCTGATACAATCTCGCCTAGAGTTCTAAAGGAAGCTAAGAATGAGCTCTCCAAACCACTGACATTACTATTCAATAAATCCTTGCAGTCTGGAACTATGCCTGATCAGTGGAAGCTAGCCAACGTAACACCGATATTCAAAAAAAGGCAGCAAATCCCTACCCAGTAACTATCGTCCAATTAGGCTTAACCTCAGTTGTATGTAAAATGCTAGAAACGGTCATACGAGACAGACTCGTAAATCACTTAGAGGAAAATAACATACTTAAAGATACTCAACACGGCTTTCGTAAAAAACGTTCATGTTTAACAAACCTCTTAGACTTCTTCCACGATATCCTCAACCTCTACGATGAGAGTAAAGCTGTAGATATTATATACCTTGATTTTCAAAAGGCCTTTGACAAAGTTCCCCACAAACGTTTACTGCTAAAACTAAAAGCGCATGGAATACAAGACGGTGTGTTGAAATGGATAGAAAATTGGCTCAGCAACAGAAAGCAAAGGGTAGTCATAAACGGTAAGGCATCTAAATGGACCAATGTAAGTAGCGGGGTACCCCAGGGATCGGTACTAGGACCAATTCTCTTTCTAATTTACATCAACGACATAGATGAGGGTCTCACCTGCACAATCTCAAAATTTGCTGACGATACAAAAATTGCAAATAGCGTACTCTCAAAAGAACAAGTTGACGATATGCAACACAATCTAGATAAATTGTCATGTTGGGCCCAAATTTGGCAAATGAGTTTCAATGCAGATAAATGTAAAGTACTACATGTCGGATACCTAAATGAGAAAGCAAACTATTCGATGAATGGCACTCAGCTTAAGAATGTAAACAGAGAAACTGATCTGGGAGTAACAATATCGAGTAACCTAAAACCGAGTCAACAATGTTCAGAAGTTGTTAAGAAGGCAAACAAAATAATTGGCTTTATAGGCAGGTCATTTGAGCAGTTTGAGAAGTTATCCTAACCCTTTACAATTCCTTAGTCCGCCCTCTTCTGGAATACTGCGTTCAATCCTGGTGCCCTTATTACCAAAAAGATATAAACAAGCTAGAACGAGTTCAACGTAGAGTTACCAAAATGATACCTAGCCTAAAGAACAAACCATACGAAGAGCGTCTTAGGGAATTAAATCTATTTCCTTTAACCCAGCGCAGATTAAGAGGTGACTTAATTCAAGTGTTCAAAATCATCAAAGGCATCGACAATATGAACTGTAGTAAGTACTTCACTATCGACCAATCTAATTACACGCGGGGAAACGGTTTGCAAAATTATTGGTAAATCTTTTAAGTCACACGAATCAAAGAATTTTTTCTTCAATCGAGTTGTCAACTTGTGGAATGGGCTTCCCCGAGACGTTATAGACTGCAGCACCGTTGATTCATTTAAACTCCGCTTAGACAAATATCTCGCATCAAACCCGCGACTGACTGCGTTTGTAAATGAATAACTTTATTTTATCCCCCCCTCAGTTACTAACCCATCTGTCCCCTACTAACTTCCTAATCCTGCCACGGACATTAGTTCCAGGGCAGTAGTTCCCTTTCCAATGTTCCCTTACCCACTCTAAACCACTGTTTGGACACTTGATCCTCAGTGTTTTGGAGGACAAGCAACCTAGAAGGGTCACTAGACCTGTTGTTGCTTGATTTCCTTTGTACTCCTTTGTACTTTGTACTCCATGTCTGCCTTACTCTGTCTCTCCCTTTCAGCCTTACTCTGCCTCTCCGTCTCTCTCCATGTCTGCTTTAGGCTACTCTGTCTCTCCCTGGCTGTCATACTCTACCTCACCGTCTCTCTCTCCTTGTCTGCCTTCTCCTGTCTATATCTGCCTTATATCCATTACCCTACTCTTTCCTCTCCCCGTCTGCCTAACTTTGCCTGCCTCACCCTAACTCTCTGCCTTTCTCTGCCCAAATCTGGCGGGTGCAGGCCTAAGCGACTTGGATTGAGTATTCATAGAAGTTTTATAGTGAGGTTTTGGCATGGATGGGGCCGAGTGAGGGATTGGTCTCTCTCTCTCTCTCTCTCTCTCTCTCTCTCTCTCTCTGTTTTAACTCATGAATCTAATAATTGTGTCTTCAATCGAGTTCGAGTTGTGAACTTGTTGAATGGGCTTACTCGAGATGTAATAGACTGCAGCACCGTTAATTCCTTTAAACATCGCATTGACAAACGCCTCGCTTTAAAACCGCAACTGACTGCATTTGTAAATGAATGACTGTATTTTCAGATACATCGAGGATCACTACATGTATATATATAAATAACTAAGATGTT
>CM064576.1:19971027-20012474 GCA_032716605.1 Paralithodes platypus | reverse complement strand
ACAAATTTTCTCGGCTACACATAATTTAGGTCACAAGTTATCTCGCCCACAAATTTTGTCGGCCATATTAATTTTGCCTCTCCAAATCGAACCTCACCATTTTGATCATCCCTACCCTCACCACCACCAATAGTACTAGCTATCATCACCAAGAGTGAGGTGGAGTGGTCTTGCCACTGGCCTGGTAATCCAAAGGTCCCGGGTTCAAATCCCGATGTATCAATGGGAAGATATTATTGGGATGGAATTTTTGTGCTGTGACCGTGGTATCAGTGCATTACCACAAGCCCACCGATAAAACGTCAATACAATAACCCTCATTGTTTCACTGACATTAAATAGCACTGGATGAATATTCCCATATTCACCCCCTAAATATGCTAGAGGGGTGCAATGCATGGTGAGTAATCTGCTCAAAAACAGGTGGCTGTTTGTGTGTGTGTAAGTGTGAGAGTCAGGGTGTGTAGAGGGTGGAGACAGTGAAGCACGGGAACGAGGTGGCTTCAAGAGATGGGGGTCGTTTCGGGCCTTATGAGTGGAGCCACCGTGCCTCATGTGAAGGCAAGATGGCAGGTGCTCGTTGTACTCTCACGTGCTTCACATGTCTCACCTTCCCTAGATCTGGTAACAAGACCGCACGGGGCTTACACTGTTCATTGTAAAGCGGTGAATGTTAAGGCTCTCAGCCTATGCCCGAGAGGAAGTAAGTTGGAATATAGAAAAAATAAATAAATAAAAAAAACAACACCACAAGCAACCTACCACCATCACCACCACCACTACCATACTACAATCAATACTACTATATAGCCTACCACAACCATCACTACTATTATTAATACTACTACTACTATTATTTATATTTTTATTTAATATTGCACATTCATTACATTTTACAAACATCAGATATTGTTCTATTCCTACTACTCTACTATACTACTACTCTATACCTTGCAACTATAATCCAGTCACATCCTCATACGACTTTCCGACATTGAGGCCTCGTAATCTACATCTGCCACTGTCGCTGGTTGTGGTGCAGGCAGTCTTGTTCCCCGCAGACATTGTAGTGCTGATCTGAGCAACGAGAAGGATATGCAACACCTCATCCAGGCTACAACTTGGCTCCTGGGCTGTTGCTTCTTCTCAGCGATGAGATCTGCTAGCCTTGAATAGAAGCACTGGGCCCTGGGTCCCATCCCTCCCAATGTGGTGAAGACTAGTTGGGTAAAGCTGCCTTGTTCGATATTTAGGATCCTTTCCCCATACCCCCTGACCTTCTCTTGTGCATTCCTCTTGTGTGCAGCCTCCAGAGACAGCTCACTATAGCTAGGGGCCATTGGGTCGAATATTCTTATGTCGAAGAAAGCTCGCTGTCCTCTTGTTTAAAACCCTCTTGCACTAATATCCACCCGTGCTTCATTGGATGTGCTGGCCGTCCTGTGCTGCAAGATCTTTCCGTCCGAGTGAATGATTGATGGCTGGCCTGCCACATCACGACACACCTCTCTGAGCATGTTTGCCGTTACATCTCTCACTTCATCGTGCCTGATGCTGATTAACCCTCCCTTCTTACATATCATGCAGTGGTCTGCATCGTTATTGACCTCACAAACACAACGATCGGGCAGTCCTTCAATCGGCCAACCATAACTCAGTGCAATGGCATCAATAAATTCTTGTTTGTTGAGATTGAAGCATTTTGCCTTGATTTGTAAAGTGTTGCCAGCCAATTTGAAGCACCCATTTCTTGTGCTATTTTTATTTTTTCTTACTAGTCTCCAGGAAAGTTGTTGCATCAATCCTGCTAGGTAATTTTTCTGTGAATTGTGCCTCTCTGACATGATGGTCTTTCTGATGTTGTAAATGTCCGCCTGGTCCACTTCACTGTCAGAATCTTGTGCTACAATGCGTTCAGTGAGAGATCCTGTTGTCTTTACTGAGTTCCGGTGTTCTGTTGTTGCCCTCCTCACAGGATTGTTGATTCCAAGCCCTCCTACCCTAGAAGGAAGTGCAAGCAACTCCCTCTCTGTAGCACTTGGGGTGTGGGACTTTACCCACACTGGGATAAGTTTGTCTCTGAAGGCATCTTCTATCAGTTGAAGTTGTGGACTCACGTTTGGAATGGTACGCATCAAGTACGGTAGGTCCAACGGTGTTTGACCCCATGTGTGAATGCCGAATACGGAGCCTGTGGTTCCGTCTTTGCAATTTGGCCAGTTTTTCAATTTCTTTTACCCACTCCCTGACCTTCTCTTCTATGTATTGCTTCTTGAACTCTTCCGTGCCAATCACCGCCCCAAGATGACGCTGTCTGTCTTTTGTTACGACCACTTCGTTACTGTTGAAAGCTTCTACGGCATTTTCATAATGTTCTGGTTTTACTATTAGTATAGACTTACTGGCATTTGGATAGTATCCTATTTCTGGGCCTACTCTTGATACTTGCTCCCACTAGTTCTTGAGATCGATGACTTTTCCTGCTCCAGTGAGATCATCTGCATAGGCTACCTGCTTGACTTCTGTTGCCTCATATCTTGTTAATGTTTGCAACACTGAGAGACCTAATGCGTACATTGCCATTGCTTCGGGGTCACCTTGCTTCGTTCCTTCCATTGATTTCAGTGCCGTTCCACGTCGTGTGTTCTGGTTGTTTACTATGAAGAGCTCCACAGGCTGTTTATAGGTATTTTCTACATAAGTGGCAAAGCTGGGGCATTTTACCTTGATGTTGTGTATTGCTATCTTTCTGTTGATAGTGTTAAAGGCATTTGATACATCCACTAGCAGCATGGCTTCACATTCCTCTTGCTCATATATTTATCATATTGCATGAATTGCTGCCTCTTCCCCTGCTTGGTGGCCAGCACGCACTTGGAGATATCCGGCCGCTGACCTCACATCGTCCTTCACCACCTCCATTATGCATTTTCCGATGATTCTTCTCAGCACTTCACCCACCCCAACTGGTGTGCACCCTGCACAAATGGTATTAGATGGCAAGCTGTGAAGGCCTCCAAGTGTTGACAGTCTTGAGCGGCCATTTTTCTTGCAAGATCTGCCAGCTCCCTGCGTTAGTCGGTCGCTGTAACTCCGAAAACTACGCTGCTCTGAATCGTTCTTTAACTGTTTGCATCCAGCCCTGAGGGTCCTGCACTGCCTTGTGTCCCGAGAGCCTTCTTCCATATCATCTCGCCTGTGATTTGTTTGTAGATGATGGGGTTCGCTATTACTATTACTATTACTACTACTATTACCACCGCCATTAGCCCCCACCACTACTACCACCCTAACTACTAGCACCATATTCCCCACCTCCACCACTACCATTATCACTAGACTCAACCACCATTACCATATCTCGTCCACTAATACCACCACTATTACTACTGCAACGCACCACCACCACTAACCCTCCCTCCTATACCACTACTGCCATCCCCACTATCACTACCACAACAACTACAATAACCATCATTACCATCTCCCCCCCCTCCCACCACAACTTTTACCATCTACCCCTTCCCCTCCCACTACCACTACTGCTACCATGCTCTTGTACCTCCTTGACTACTACCACCATTACCAACCCCTCCCCCACGCCACCATTATCGCTACTACCACTACCCCCTCTCCCCCTGCCACCTCTCCTACCAGCACTACTACTATCACCCCCCCTCTCCCCCCACCACCACCCCCCCCCCCTCCCCCCTCTTTTTTTTTTTCTTTTTCTATGTGATTGAGGGAGGCAAAAGGCACTACTGCCTATAGAGAGTGCCTCCCCCATAGTTGAAAGAGTGACAGGGCCAAAATCAAGGGACGTTTGAGCCAAAATGCCTGGACACACGGAGTTTGAAACAATTTAAGTCATAGGAAGAGGGAAAGACTGATTCTGGGAGAGAGTTCCAGAGCTCAGCTGTTGAGTAGAAGAAAGTTTGAGAGTAACGTTTCACTCTTGGGTTGGAGAGTTGCACAGAGTAGGGGTGGGATTGAGTTGCAAGACGGGTACCACGTGCCCTACGTAAAGGAGGGTGGTATGCACTGGGATAGGCTCTGAGGAACCACTGATTATTATAGTAGCGATAGACTAGCGAGGAGAGATGCAACATTGCGGCGGAGAGAGAGAGACTGCGAGAGAGTTGGTGAGTGGACGGGAGTTAATGATACGAAAGGCCTTCCTTTCAACTTTGTCTAGGAGAGTGGTGTGAGAGGAACCTCCCCACACATGTGAACAATACTCAATACAAGGGTGCACTATGCCCCTGTACAGAGCAAGAAGCTGTGCAGGGGAAAAGAACCCCCTAAGGCGGTTGAGCACACCCAGCTTCTGGGAGGCTGCCTTAGCAAGACTGGTAATATGGTCCCTTCAAAAGAGAGCAGAAGAAAAAGAGACACCAAGAATATTGAGAGAAGATGAAGGGTTGATTTTGTATTGTTGAAGAATAAGGGATAGTCCGCTGGGAGATCCTGACGGATAGATAGATGGAGGAATTGGGTTTGGAAGCATTAAAGTTAACAAGGTTTTCTCTGCCCCAATTGGAAATAGTATTTAGATCAGAATTTAAGAGTTCTATGGCTTCATTACGTTTGTCGTTGAGGAATTGCTGGCTGGGGCGTTCTGAAAAACTAATGGAGTAGTGTAAGGTTGAGTCGTCTGCGTATGAATGGATGGGAAATTAAGGTACAGTTAAGGAGATCATTTATAAAAATTAGAAAGAGAATAGGAGATAGGACAGAGCCCTGAGGAACACCGGAGTTTATAGGGTGAGGAAGTGAACAATGGCCATCCACAACTGCGGCTATGGAACGGCCGGAAAGGAAATTAGAGACAAAAGGCACAGATGGAGGGATAGAAACCGAAGGAGGGTGTTTAGAAATTAAAGATTTATGCCAGACTCTATCGAAGGCTTTCGATATGTCTAGTGCAATAGAAAAAAGTCTCACCGAAGTCCCGAAAGGAGGATAACCAAGAGTTAGTAAGATATGAAAGAAGATCACCAGTAGAGCGACCCTTAAGGAAGCCATACTGGCGATCTGAGAGCAGATTATGAGAAGAGAAATGCTTAAGAAATTTGGAAGCAAGAATAGTTTCAAAAACTTTAGAAAGACAAGAGATGAGAGCAATTGGACGATAGTTGGAGGGTTGAGAGCGGTCACCCTTCTTTGGGACAGGTTGAATGTGAGCAAACTTCCAGCATGAAGGGAAGACGTTAGAGGATAGACAGAGACGAATGAGTTTGCCTAGGCAGAGAGTCAGCACGGAAGCACAGTTTTTGAGAACAACAGGAGGAACACCACTACTATAGTCTATTCGCTGTAAGTAGGCGAGAAATCATGATCTCTATCCTCTGTAACTCGAAAAGGGCTAGAACAAATTGGGTGTAACTTTCCACATCTATTCCTTGACTGACTCTTCCCAAATGGTAGAAATATTAGCTCGATTACTCTAGTCGTTTTTTGAGTTACAGAGGTTAGAGGTCATGATTTCTCGCCTACTTACAGCGAATAGACTATAGTTATACCACCACCACCCCCTCTCCCCCCACCACCACTACCCCCCCTGCCACCACTACTAGTACTACCACCACCCCCTCTCCCCTACCACCACCACCACCACCACCACCACTAGTACTACTACTACCACCCCCTCTCCCCCCACCACCACCACCACCACCACTACTAGTACTACCACCACCCCCTCTCCACCACCACCACTACCCCCCTGCCACCACTACTAGTACTACCACAAACCCCCTCTCCACCACCACTACCTCCCCTACCACCAATACTACTACTACTACCACCATCCCCTCTCCACCACCACTACCACCCTGCCACCACTACTAGTACTACCACCACCCCCCTACCTCCCCCCACCACACTACCCCCCCCTGCCACCACTACTAGTACTACCACCACCCCCTCTCCCCCACCACCACCCCACCACCACTACTAGTACTACCACCACCCCCCTCTCCCCCCACCACCACTACCCCCCTGCCACCACTACTAGTACTACCACCACCCCCTCTCCCCCCACCACCACTACTAGTACTACCACCACCCCCTCTCCACCACCACTACCCCCCCTGCCACCACTACTAGTACTACCACCACCCCCTCTCCACCACCACTACCCCCCCTGCCACCACTACTAGTACTACCACCACCCCCCCTCCCACCACCACTACCCCCCCCTGCCACCACTACTAGTACTACCACCACCCCCCTTTTCTCCCCCCACCACCACTACCCCCCCCTGCCACTCACTACTAGTACTACCACCACCCCCTCTCCCCCCACCACCACCACCACCACTACTAGTACTACCACCACCCCCTCTCCACCACCACTACTAGTACTACCACCACCCCCTCTCCCCCCACCACCACTACTAGTACTACCACCCCCCCCTCTCCCCCCACCACCACCAGCACTACTACTATCACCCCCCTCTCCCCTCACCACCACTACCTCCCCCTCACCACTACCACCGTTACTAGTACTACGTACCACCCACCCCCTCCCCCCCCCACCACCACTACCCCCCCTCCTGCCACCGCTACTAGTACTACCACCAGCACTACTACTATCACCCCATCTCTCCCCCCTGCCACCAGTACTACTACTATCACACCCCCCTCTCCCCCCACCACCAACACTACCTCTCCTTTCCTGCCACCACTAGTAGTACTACCACCAGCACTACTACTATCACCCCCATCTCCCCCCCCCCCCCTGCCACCAGCACTACTACTATCACACACCCCTCTCCCCCTACCACCAACACTACCTCTCCCTTCCTGCCACCACTAGTAGTACTACCACCAGCACTACTACTACCCCCCCTCTCTTCCCACCACCACCCCCCCCTCCCCTGCCACCACTACTAGTACTACCACCAGCAATACTACTACCACCTCTCTCTCCCCCCACCACCACCACCGGACATTAGTTCCAGGGCAGTAATTCCCTTTCCAATGTTCCCTTACCCATTCTAAACCACTGTTTGGACACTTGATCCTCAGTGTTTTGGAGGACAAGCAACCTAGAAGGGTCACTAGATCTGTTGTTGCTTGATTTCCTTTGTACTCCTTTGTACCACTACCCCCCACCCTGCCACCACTACCAGTACTACCACCACCCCCACATGGTATAAGGACTTTACACATTGTCTTTATACCATGCTCTCCTCCCTCTCCTCACCACCACTACCGCCACCACTACCACTACCACCACCACAATCAAGCTCACACTAAAACCGTTCGTGTAGGCCGTTTGCATGGGAATGGGAGGGCAATACTCTGACCGCTGGATTGGTAGGGGGAGTTGCATACAGTTACATAGATACACGGAATGCACACTATTTAAAGGGAAGTTTTTTTTTTTGGGCTCTGTTCTCCCTCATGTTTAGCCCCATTAGTTTGGCGATATTAAGATCTTTTGGGTCATATAGGTGTCGATTTTTTCCTGTCGAACGATAGAAAGCCTGTAATTTAGGAGAAAGGCTGGGACATTAGTCTACCGAAAAATGGTCTTGGGGTTGATTTTCAAAGGTTGATGGAGGTCTTGGGAGGGAAGTTAAAAATAATATATAAATAAATATAATTATAAATGAACATATAAACATATACAGTAAATACAAATAAATCCAAACCTGCCCATAAAGCCAACACACTCAAGCTCTATGTCTCCAGTAGTACAGTAGGATATCGACGGTGTGTGGTGTACTCAGGAGTACACACTCAAGACCGGTGTGTAGGTGTACAACCACACTCAAGCTGTATGTCTCCAGTAGTACAGTAGGATATCGACGGTGTGTGGGTGGTGATGTCAACACACTCAAGCTGTATGTACAGTAGGATATCGACGGTGTGTGGTGTACAACACACTCAAGCTGTATGTCTCCAGTAGTACAGTAGGATATCGACGGTGTGTGGTGTACAACACACTCAAGCTGTATGTCTCCAGTAGTACAGTAGGATATCGACGGTGTGTGGTGTACAACACACTCAAGCTGTATGTCTCCAGTAGTACAGTAGGATATCGACGGTGTGTGGTGTACAACACACTCAAGCTGTATGTCTCCAGTAGTACAGTAGGATATCGACGGTGTGTGGTGTACAACACACTCAAGCTGTATGTCTCCAGTAGTACAGTAGGATATCGACGGTGTGTGGTGTACAACACACTCAAGCTGTATGTCTCCAGTTAGTACAGTAGGATATCGACGGTGTGTGGTGTACAACACACTCAAGCTGTATGTCTCCAGTAGTACAGTAGGATATCGACGGTGTGTGGTGTACAACACACTCAAGCTGTATGTCTCCAGTAGTACAGTAGGATATCGACGGTGTGTGGTGTACAACACACTCAAGCTGTATGTCTCCAGTAGTACAGTAGGATATCGACGGTGTGTGGTGTACAACACACTCAAGCTGTATGTCTCCAGTAGTACAGTAGGATATCGACGGTGTGTGGTGTACAACACACTCAAGCTGTATGTCTCCAGTAGTACAGTAGGATATCGACGGTGTGTGGTGTACAAGCTGTATGTCTCCAGTAGTACAGTAGGATATCGACGGTGTGTGGTGTACAAGCTGTATGTCTCCAGTAGTACAGTAGGATATCGACGGTGTGTGTGTGGTCTACAACTTTCAATCACCATTTCCGGCTAAATATTGCTATCATTTACCGGAGCATATGGAAAAGGTATTTTTGAATTGTAGTATCCTTCTACTTCAATTATTTCCGACGGGTTGATCAATATAAGTAATACAAATAGTTAAATTTAATTATTCTTATTAAAACCTTTGAGTATTTGGCAACATTGCGTAATTTGCCTTCCTTTTTTAAGTGAAGAACATTTGTGTTCGTTCAGTCTTTCAGTGCATTAATTGTGCGCTGGGATTAGTTCAGTTACTCTTTAATGAACGGCTTATATTTATGTATTTATTTAGATAATGGCCGTATATTGATCTTGTTTATAAAAGTGAGTTAGACAGAGTTACACATATACTCAGACCTTGCGGTCCCTGCTACGTGATCTTCCCTTAATATTACTAAAAACAGGAACAGTTTATAGTGGAAGAAAAGGACAGCAAAGTAGAAGGTGAAGAGAGAGAGAGAGAGAGAGAGTTTTTGCTTTTTACATTGAATCACTTACCGAACAAACCTTACGATTCAAACGAGATGATCATGACTTAATTCTAGTAGATACCAGAACCCCAAATATAGGAAAATGGAAGTAAAGGATAATAATAATTGTCAGATCTTTTATTAAGCGTAATTTCTCTCTTCCGAGATTCAGTAGCACTGTGATAGCCAACAGATACCATTACCCCATCCCCACTCTCAAGGGAGACATTAACCAACGATGGTTTAGTGGGAAGAACATTTACGCCTGAGTGTGGCGCAAACGCTCAACCTCCTGAGAGGAAAACCTAAATGCTATCCATTCTACATAGCTTTACATAGATACACTGGTTACACAGATCTTAAGATCCCAGCGAGATGGCCACGACTTAATTCTAAATAGCAGCCCCGAGAGTAAGGGAAAGTGGAAGGAAAGAATAGACGAAGCCTCTCCGCAACTGAAAAACAGTGTTAAAGGTGAATTCCATGGGTGAAACCTATTCAAATTTCAAACTACAATGTCCATGGGATCTTCTTGGATTTAGGGATATGATACTGAAGAACTTTCATCAATGTGTCCTAACAACATAGAAATATAGCTTATCTAAGTTAATTTATGTGGCGAGAACTGGCACATGTACCATTACGTCACTGCGTGCAATGGCGGGAACACTCGACATGGGATTTGGATGAATCTGTGATCTTTTTTATGAGAGAAACTCTTAAAAAATGTATGAATGTGACGTACTGCTCAACATTTGGCTTCACCACTGTCTGGTCAAGGGACTGCGATATTTAAATTAACAGAAAACGATACTTTCATTAAGAAATAAGGTTCAGAAGCAATCTTCCTTAATTCTGGCCCAGGAAACACTCAAAACACTGCCTGTGTGTTTATTGTTGACGAGATGGGATTAATTTTTGGTGTGTACCACATTTTCATGACCTTGTTCGATGCTTTACAGAGCTTGTATATTGAATTGAAGGGTTGTGATTCAGTAAACAACTGACGTTTCCACGAGAGTGTATGACGGCGGGCATTTTGTTGACAACACTGACGTCACGGAAATTAAGAAGAAGCAGAAGAATGTCCATCAGCTGTTATTATCCTGATAATTCAATTACTTCATCTGGTGTTTGGATGGACTATATGAATATGAATATTGCCTACATACATATTTACCTATATTTATAGTATGTTCTTCCCCAAGCCCAAACTATTTTTGTATTTATATCCATGGAGTTCACCTTTAATTTCTACCTGATTGTTTAATCAGTAATCATTATGTTTAATCAGTAATCATTATCTACTCCAGACCAACTTCTCTATTGTATGAGTCTAACCATTTTCTTAATGTGTCTATTGAACACCTGTCTATAATCTCATTAAGGAAATTATACCAATCACTCATTACACTGTGGGTGAAGACATTTATAATTGTGTCTAGGTTCGTTTTCTTGCCTGTTAGTTGTAATGTGTTTCCTCTTGTAAAACTCTCTTTGACTATCTTAAATATCATTATTGGCATTTATGTTACTAAGTCCTTATAGAATCTTGAAGCACTCCATCAGCTGCCCTCTTATGCTCCGTGTTTTAAGTGTAAACATATCAAGTCCTCTTAATATCACTGCATGGTTTATTTCTAAGGGTTGCTCTTCGCTGAACGAATTCAAGTTTGTCTATGTCTTTTATAAGTAGGGACACCAGAACTGCATAGCATGTTCCAGTTACGGTCTCGCAATATCTTTATTTAATGGCATAATTATATGTCTTTGCTATGATAATGAACATATCTTCTGATGAATCCTAGTGCTCTCTGCTCTGTTTGTTTTGTTGGCTGCTGCCTTGCATTGGCTTGCAGATTGTAGATGTTATTTTACTAGTACTTCTTGGTCTTTTAGTTGTGATAGTAATATACTTTTATCCGTACATGTAGTACTCATATTTATTGTCATGGGAGACTATTTGTAATATTTGACATTTGTTAACATTAAATAGCATGTACCAAATTATCTGACCAATTCTTGATTTTGTTTTGACTTCATTGCAGGCTAATATTGTTGCTTTCCGAGAGAGAGAGAGAGAGAAAGATAGAGAGAGATAATTGAAGGGGTGTTAACAGGCCAGAGGGGAAGGGATTTATGGAAGAACAGCAACAAACACGGTATAGTGAGTGAGGAGTTAAGAGAGCCCACTTCGTTTTTTTTTATCTTTCTCTTTGGCTTGTATCCAATCGGTCCCATTCAGCCTACTGTTTTAAGACGTTTACCCCCATCCAGGTGTCAATATTTTCCTGGCGAGCGATAGCGAGCCATCATATATATATTTTTGTTTTGACAGCAAGCTAAATTTGTAATTTTTTCAATAGAAAAATTTCTCCGGCGAAGCCGGATTTCTCAATACAATGCTGGCTCGCTATCGCTCTCCAGGAAAAATCGACACCCGGATGGGGATCTACTTGATCCCTCTACTGTATATTATATCTCCCATTCCTTCCTCTCTTTATATGTTAATGTATATAACTATTTAATATCTCTATCTATCTATCTATCTATTTGTCTGTCTGTCTGTTTGTTTGTCTGTCTGTTTATCACTTACCTTTATATTTTGTATTTATCTATCTATCTAACCGTCTGTCTCTTCCCCTCTCTATATTAATTATTTATACATATCTCTCTTACAAACACACTCTCTCTCTCTCTCTCTCTCTGGCCCGCTCCTCTTCACTCTCGCTCCCGTAACCTTGTTCTCGCTCCACCAATATCCCTCCTGTACTGGCTTCTATTTCCTTTCTCTCTCTCTCTCTCTCTCTCTCTCTCTCTCTCTCTCTCTCTCTCTCTCTCTCTCTCTCTCTCCCCCTCTTCTCCCTGTTTCTTCTTTGCTCTCTTTATCTTTCCTCTTTCTTCACTTTTTTTTCTCTCTCCCTCTCTCTCTCTCTCTCTCTCCTCTTCTCCCTTCTTCTTCTTTGCTCTCTTTATCTTTCCTCTTTTTGTTCACTTCTCTCTGTCATCCTCTCGTTTTATATCCTACAGACAATTATGTTCCTTATATTTCTCCATACTACTAAAGTTGAATGCCTTGTCTCCTTTTGGTTACCTTGGTTGTTTTGCTCTCTATCACCTTCGCTGCCAATCCGTTCCAATCGTTCACCACACTGTAGGTCAAGACAGTATTTGTTGACATCGAGATTCACCTGTTTTGTTATATCTTCATTCCATTTCCGCGAGTTGTAAAATTAATGTTGATTATGAACAGTGCATAAGTATCAATTCTGTCAATCACTATCTTGAAGCACTCGTATTAGCTGGCCTCTTAATTCTTATTTCTTCAATTAATCCTTTACTTATAAAGCTTTCATATTATGGTTTATATATCAGAGAGTGCATCAGCTTTGTCGCTATATACTGCAACGACTCGAGTTATTCGATGTGTACATATTTTGATATGGTTACCATATTCAAGATAAGATATTGTGTTTTTGAATAATGGCATAATGCCTCCATAAATTATCTTTGTAGAAGTGCAGATTTTTGTGTAAATGAGCAATGGTCCTCGTGAAATCTGTATTTGGTTGATAGGCATTGCACAGGCACAGTTAGTGCGTTCGAGTGTCATGTGTTTTCTGAGAGTGGCAAGTTACTTTATAGTGCCCTTGTACAATCGTCTCCAGTCAAGAATGGTACACATACAGGAAGGTTAAATATTTGGAAAATTCCCTTTAAATGGAGATGGGCCGTTTTCCTGGTCCCCTATCTTCATCATGCTTATCCCCATTATTTTTGAGATTTTATGACGTTTGCCCCATTAGTCTGTCGATTTTATGACCTTTTGCCCCATTTCGTTGTCAATACTAAGACCTTTCGTGACCTTTAGGTGTCGATTTTTTCCAGGCGAGCGATAGTGAGCCTGTAATTGTGGAAAACCGGCCTTCGGCCTTGACATTTCTTTACCAAATAATTTAGACATTAATCTCGAAGGGGGATCTAATGGATGTTTTTACTTGATGGAGGTCTAGGGAGGACACTAAAAAATAAGTGAATATATGAATAAATAGACCCCCCAAAATAACCACTGTCCCCTTAATCCCATGTCTTAGTGTTTTCCCTCAGGTAATTTATACACTGTGTCAAGTATAGCATGTAGCTAAGTAGTGTGCCAACTATATGTACAGGCGATGGTACTATAATGGTCTCATTTATGGGGGTGACCTGCTCTTTTTATCTCCTTTTCTCTCTTTCCTTGGCATGTATACATTCGGTCCCATTCAGCCAACTGTTTTAAGACGTTTATCCCCATCCAGGTATCGATTTATTCCTGGCGAGCGATAACGAGCCAGTATTTAATAGAGAAATCCGGCTTCGCCGGAGACACTTTTCTATCGAAACATTTCCAAATTTACCCTTGCTGTCAATTTTTTTGGTGTTTTAAATATGGTGGCTCGCTACCGCTCGCCAGGAAAAAATCGACACTTGGATGGAGATAAACGTCTTAAAACAGTAGGCTGAATGGGGCCGAATGGACACAACCCAGAGTCAGAGAGAGAGAGAGAGAGAGAGAGAGAGAGAGAGAGAGAGAGAGAGAGAGAATAGATAAATACGATGTGGGCCCCCTTAAATAGATGAGTGCCAAATAAGTGAACCCCAACGTTCTATTAACCCCTTCACCACCACTACGTCATTTGTCATTTTATTCTGGTTACCATTAGATAATTTGTGTTAGCTTATAGCCTAATCTTCCTCTAGGACTCAATTATGTAAATACGATCTCAATAAATTATCTTAATAACACAGGTACTTCTAAGAGGGGATAGTTAACTTTTTGGTCGATTTTTTTCATTTATTTACTATTTTTCTAGTTTCCTCCCTAGACCTCCATCAAACTTGAAAAAGCACCCCCTAGACCCCATTTCAAAATAAATGTATACATTTTTCGGTAGAAAAATTTCCCGGCTGAAGGCCGGTTTCTCATAAAACTGCAGGCTCGTTATCGCTCGCCAGGAAAAAATCGACACCTAAATGGTACGCAAGGTCTTAATATTGACAAAGAAATGGGGTGAAAGGTCTGAAAATCACCAAACTAATGGAACGAACGTCTTAAAATTTAAAAATTAATGGGGCTAACCATGATGGAGAAGAGAGTCCAGATAAACGACCCATCTCCCCTTAAACTGTATACAATCATCCAATTTTAGCCAAAGTTAAAGTTAAAAATGCGTGATGGTGGTGAAGGGGTTAACCTTATTTACAGCTGCAGTACATTGATCTTAGGCAGAGGTTCATAGTCACGGGTTTAGTCGTGGTCAAGGATACTTAAGGGGGGTCACCAAGCTATAATCAATAATTTTAATCAAGCATTTTTAACTTGAAGTTTCTTGTATAACCTCTGCTTACTTTTTGTCTGTATTTATTGTTTATCTTTTTCTTTTTCTTTTTCTTTTTCTATTATTATTATTATTATTAATATTAATATTGATGATTTTTTAAATTTATTGTTCTTGTTAAAAGAGTACTCTTTGTTTAAATCTGTTGTTACTTCATATTTTGCAATTATTTGTCTTTATATTATATGTATTCATTGTCGATAGTATCAATTGCTTACTTTTGCGATTTCCTTAGTTTATTTGTGCTATAAATGTAGGTTATTTGTAGGGTAGTTATTGATAGGGGTCACTTGAGGCATGCTATGCTTACAGGTACCTACCCGATAGCACTATCGTTAGTGAGTGCTGTACTGTATTTTATATATTATTTTGTAATAGTATAGATATCTTATCAATATTTGTATTTTGTACTATTGTTAATGTCTTGTTATGTTGCAAATTTGATTTTAAATAATATTTTGACATTTAACATGTAGTTTCTTTATTCATGCAGAGTTTAGTAAAATTTGCCAGAACGTCCCGGACTTCCCAAACTTGACTACTTCCTTTAACGTGACGATAGTGCGTTGTTATATGTGCGATTAGTTTGCTTGGGAAACAGATTAACTTGCTCATGTAGTAATGTACACCCTATGTGGTGGATTGTGTTCTTTTATTTAATAATTTTCATTTTAGTAAGCGTTGTTTCCACATAGCGATTTTGATAATTTAATTTGACTTTATATTGTCCTTGTCCCAATTTTGGTTTGTTTAGTTTGCAAGTTTTACATTTTAATTTTATCTCTCTCTGGGTTGTATCCATTCGGCCCCATTCAGCCTACTGTTTTAAGACGTTTATCCCCATCCAGGTGTCGATATATACCTTGCGAGCTATAGCGAGCCACCATATTTTGGATAATGAGTTAGACAGCTGGCGAAATTTGTACATTTTTCGATATTCGCCGCCGGATTTCTTCATAAAATGCTGGCTCGCTATCGCTCGCCTGGAAAAAATCGACAGCTGGATGGGGATGAATGTCTTAAAACAGTAGGGTGAACGGGGTCGAGCGGATACAACCAAAACAGATACAAAAGCAGGTGACCCCTCATAAGGAGACATTGTAATTTTTTGGTCTATCTATTTATTCAATCATATTTGTTTTTTTATTTTCCTCGCTAGGTATCCATCAAGTTAAAAAAACATATAAAATAAAAAAATAAAACTCCCCCCAAGGACAGCAAAGTAGAAGGCTCTCTTCCCACCTTCCGCTTCCTCCGGCATAAAAACCGTACCGTAAAATAGGAGGAAGTGTAACTTTATAGGTCAGGAAATGCCCACAAGGAACGTTTTTATATAGGCCTAGGATAAAATTAAATGAGTCGGGACTGAAATTTACACTTACATACCTAGCCTACTGATTTTGCATATATTTTATATATATTTATATTTATTCATTCAGAGAGAGAGAGAGAGAGAGAGAGAGAGAGAGAGATTGAGATTGAGCTTGAGACTAAAGGGCAGGAGGATGAAGCAGGAAGAGGCAAGAGACGGATTTACATTGAAGACTTTGCGACCAATCCATCTATTTCCCATTTACACGAAGGACAGGAACAAAATAAAAATATACATATGAAATAGTTACCTACCGGTTTATATATCTATCTATCTATCTATTGCCTGACGCCGTGATCTCCGAAGGGGTGGCCACGAACGAACCGCCCCCATGCACCTCTGTCCCCAGTCAATCGACGCCCCTCCTCCCAACCAGCACCACCTTCATCCATATACTTCCTCACTCCATCCTTCCACCTCTCGTTCTGTCTACCTCTCCCTCTCTGTCCTTCCACCTCGCCCTCGTACACCCTCTTAGTCATTCTCTCGCTTTCCATACGTTCCATATGGCCGAACCATCTCAAGTTGTTTCTTTTCACACTTTCCAGCACATCTACCTCCACACCACACCTCCTTCTTACTTCCTCATTCGTCTGTCTATCCCTCCATGTAACTCCGCACGCACTTCTTAAGTAACTCATTTGCACCGCTCTCACTCTTGGTCTGAGTCTCTTCTCGAACGTCCATGCTTCGCTTCCGTAAGTAAGTGTCGGGATTACCACACTGTCATGCAAGGACTTCTTCACTTCCATACTGACCACCCTATTTCTTGTTACTGCTTTCAACGTTCCTACAACCCTCTTCCCCTTGTACCCTCTCCTGCACTTCTTCATCCATAGTCCTATCTGTACTCAACACACTGCCCAGATACTTATATGAGCTGACAATCTCCATAGCCTGACCGTTCAACTTCACCTCACACTCTGTGGCTTCACCCCTCTCGAAGACCATAACCTTGCTCTTCCCCGCATTTACCTTCATTTTCCGTTTTACGCACACTGTTCCAAACACATTTACCCTGCAACTCTTATTTATTATCGCTCATCAGAACTGTATCATCAGCAAACAGCAGTACAGGTAGATTCCACTCATTTCCCTCCCTTATCAGCGATACACCAACATCCACTGCTCTTCCCTGTATCTCTTTCATGACTCCATCCATATATACAGTAAACAACCACGGAGACATCACACACCCCTGTTTCAACCCAACATTCAGGTCAAAGAACTCGCTCTGCTCATTCTCCACACGTACTAATGCCTTTGCACCCTCATACATTCTCTTCACTGCTTTCAGCAACTTGCCATCTAGTCTGTATATTCTAAGTACTTTCCACATACCTTCTCTATCCACTCTGTCATAGGCCTTCTCCAAGTCCATAAAGGCAACATACCCCTTTTGTTGTTTCTCCATATATTTCTCCACAACACAAATCAGGGTAAAAATCTGATCTACACATCCTCTTCCCTTCCCAAAACCGCCCTGCTCGTCACCTATCCATTTTTCAGTTCTCTCTCTCACTCTCTCAATCACTACCCTACTGTACACCTTCCCTACTACGCTTAGAAGACATATTCCTAGGTGGTTACCACACACTCCTCTTTCCCCTTTACCCTTATATAGGGGGACTATTATGCCTGTCTTCCATTTTTTTATATATATATATATATATATATATATATATATATATATATATATATATATATATATATATATATATATATATATATATATATATATATATACTGTATATATATATATATATATTATATATATATATATATGTATATATATATATATATATATATATATATATTATTATGTTCTCTCCACTAACCAACTTTACTCCTAAACTCGATTAATGAAATTAACAAACACATGTGGCAGTCCGGGGAATCGAACCCATGACGCTCACACCGAAAATCAACACACTTGTGCAAGTTGCACACGTGGTGCATTGCACCACGAAGACAGTTATAAGACCACGTCTTCGTCGTTATTGATTCGTATGATGCCGCATACGACGGGTACATCGGGCTAGACCTACTACAAGTAGCCTACTCAATGCACAAATAGACTGTAAGCACCGGCACCACTGTTTCGATAATCAACCTCAGTCCACGCACCTCATTGCCCAAGCCACAACCTCAGCTGCCATTTCGATACCCCCACACCACTAAGCATGGGTACCCATCCATTGCCCCTCCTCGGTGCCCTTGTTGTCTTCCCCTGCCTCACACATCACTCCCCATTGCAAAACCTCCCCCGCTTTGTTACTCCCCTCAGTCAATTGCCTGAAAGTCGCAAATATTACCGATCACCCCATCAGTCTGCCGAAGGGCTTACTAATAGGAGAGTTGTAAACATTTGACGACATTGCACCCCCCTTGTCCAAAACCGCTAAGCTCGCCCACGCCCCCATCCTGCCACTAATACCACCCATTTCCCCGAGGCACACAAACAAACGTTCTGCGACGTCCTCCTGACCTTTCAGGACATATTTTCTCAGTCCCCAGAGGATACAGGACACACCACTGTCCTTGATCACCCTATCCACATAGAGGGGCCGCTCATCCGGGAACCCCTGCGTCGCAAGAACCCCATACAATGCCGCAAAGAGGAGAAACTGGTGTATGAGATGTTTGATGCAGGTTTCATAGACCCCTCCGCCAGCCCATGGTCCTCCCCTGGCTCCCCGAGATTCTGCGTGGACTACCGCCAATTAAATGAAGTCACTGTCAAAGATGCCACGCCTTTGCCACAAATTGAAGACTCCCTCGACTCGTTGCACGGTGCCTGCATTTTTTCAACATTAAACCTCCAAGCCAATTACTGGCAGGTCCCTTTCAAACCAGAACATACGCAAAGAACTGCATTTTCAACTAGCAGCGGGCGACATTTTTAATTTATTGTGCTACCTTTCGGCCTATGTAACGGCCCCGCCACCTTTTCTCGCCTGATGGACTCATATGGCTTAGCATACTTAGCCGATATTATTGTTTTCGCCAATTCATGAGAATAACACCTACAACGCCTTAAGCAAGTCTTCTCCCGCATTCGCCAAGCCGGGCTTAAATTAAAACCATCGAAATGTACTTTCGCCCGGGAATCAGTACCTTATTTAGGCCACGTAACTTCCAAACAAAGCATTTCGCCAGACCCTGAATAACTTGCCGCCACAAGCCAGATTCAATCCCCACAAACCCTCAAGGGAGTGTGATAATTTCTAGGCCTAGCCTGATACTACCGGCGCTTTGTGAAAGGATAAGCAACCACTGCAAAACCCCTTCACAAACTCAACCAGAAAGTGGAACAATTCTTATGGACGGACACTCGCTTGGAGGCGTTCAACTCTTTAAAACAAGCCATCACCTCTGCCCCCATAGTGGCGTTTCCCGACTATAGCCAACCGTTCTGCCTATATACGGACGTTTCCCTACTCGTGATTGGGGAGGTACTCGCCCAAGCCTCAAACAACAAAGAACACATAGTAGCCTGCGCCAGTCGCATGCTCACACAATCGGAGGTCAACTACGCCGCCACTAAGAGGGAATGCTTGGGTTTAGTATGGGCGCTACAACACTTTAAATCATACTTGCTGGGCACCAAACTCACCATAATAATCACCGATCATCACGCTTTGCAATGGTTGCACCAATCCCACACCTCCAATGCACTAATCATACGTTGGTGAGAAACCTTAGAAGAGTTCAATTTCAAAATAGCATACCGCCCGGGTAAACTACACACAAACGCCGACACGCACTCTCGTCTGCCCACACCCACCCTACCACTCTCTTCCCCCACACCAACTGCTACCACCCTCCCCACCCATTTTGCCCCCATCGCCATGAAGGACGAAGACGAAAAAGCAAACTGGCTACCACGGGATATTTTTTCTTCACTGACTAGAGTAGAAGATTTTTATTTCACAGAGACTGGCCACATCACATTAAGCCCAGACGAAGTGAAAACCACCCTATCATTATTGCATCACAGAAATGGCATTCACTTGGGGTTACACCAAATTAAGTCAATCGTTCAAGGCAACATATTGGACCCCCCACCCTAACCTCCTCGCCAAACAAACAGTAGAGTCCTATCTAACTTGCGCGAGAGGCTGTTACGCTGGCCAGCTTGCCAGAATGTACTCGTGACTCGCTAGCACTCGCCACGGCAGTGAAATGGGCTATAATAATCATAGAACGATATTCATTCTTTCTTAGTATTCATGTTGTCACAGACAGATCAGTGTTTGCCTTTATTCTTGTCTGTGACACTTAGAAGTATTTTATATCCATGGTAGTGATTATAACATGCAGCGCGTGAGAGAGAGAGAGAGAGTCGGAAGGGAGAGCGAAGAGGCAGTGTGTGTGCGTATGTACGTGTGCATTCCTCGCTCGGTGGGCCCGCCCGCTCGCTATTGGTCGGTGGGCCTGGCATGGCATATGACGTCTGCTTGTCATGTGACGTAGCGGCCTGTGATTGGTCGCAGAGCCATCTGGTGGCCAGACTCAGTACTTCTCTCCTTCTCTCTCGTCAGAACATGGTATCGCGCGCTCAGCCCTACAAGTCCCTCGCATTCTGTCCCACATCTAACCCCCTTTACTGCTGTGCCTCTCTCTGAACTCCTTCTTTCCAATACTTCTTATCTTTCTTCAATTACCCATCCCTTCTGGTTCTCGCCTACGACTTCCATAGTCGGCCAGTCGTATTACCAGCGCCTGTTCTCACATATATGTTTTGCACTAGCTTTAGAGTTTATTAGAATCATAGTCACATGGATTCATATTGTTGGGTGCTTCTAATTATTTGGTTGTTCTTTATTTCTATTTAATGCTAGACAGTGGAGGGTATCTTTGGTCGTTGTCTGTGTTATGTATATGGCAAGTCAGAGCCTGTACGACTTCGACGGAGCTAGGTAGCCGGTAGTACACCCTTGTGCATATTTTCCTTTGCGAGCTTAGCAGTATACAAGCGAAGGGCTTTTGCCTACTCTTGCTTGTATACTTGCTAACTCATTTTGTTGACCTTTGAGGAGCGCCAGGGTAAGACCAGATACTTGAGATCTGGACTTACCAAGAGAGCCTCCTAGTCACTTAACGTAAGATAAGGGAAATCTGTTCAGGGGAGACAGTAGGCTGCGAGCATGCTTGAGCTCTGCCTAGGCTCCCTGTACCTTTATGCTGCTGCTAGACTTATTAGTAAGAAAGACAGCATTTTGTTTATTAACTTTAACCGCGTATGCTTTAGCAATTATTCACGTATTGTTTTAGCCTAGGTTGATGCATAGTGCACAACCCAGTATGGCTGTTACTTTGGCTAAGGAAGTACTGTTTTTGAGTTGCTGTTGTTAGTGCTGTCACAGAGTTGTTGCATTCTCTTGTTTCCATATATATGTATCCTACTTTTTGGTGTATTTAAGATACACGCTTTGGTGTCCTGCCCCCTGCATTATTCCTGTTCTATATTCGACGAGCATCTTAGAGCATCAGACGTTTTCAGAAGATTCCATATCTGTTTGCTGTAGGACTAGACTTCAAGTGTTTTCATAGAGCATTGAAGAGTTTTAGTGTTGAGTTCAGACTCACACTAAAGATAACGTAAGCATATAATCTTTTATTAAATCTTGTCATAGTTTATTTAAGCATTGTTATTACTTGAGAGCTTTTTATTAACGTAATTACTCTTGTTGTGAGTAGGCTTTGCCATCACCGGAAAGCCTTTGTAGAAGTACACTTAACCCAGTTAATTGATACCCCATTATCCAGTAGATTAACTCGGAGGGTTTAAGTGTTTTGTTCACCGGCTTAATAGTTCGAGGGTTTGGAATTAGCGTACCGTTGTTGCAAATCTAGCCTATCTTGTAGTCCAATATTAAGTGCCCTTGTTTATTTCGTTGTGCCGGTCGTAACAAATGGCGACCTTAGTCCAGGATATAGTGAACTGAGTTTTGCAGGATTTTTTTGGGAGAAATCTTATTCTTCATTTTTGGGTTCGATTTTATATCTCGCAGTGTTGGCAGTGGACATTGTTTTTGAGGAAATATGGAACTTGTTGGAGTTTATTGGTGACCTAGTATTGCACTTAAAAACATCTTCGAATATTTTTTGTGAATAAAGCTACGCGAGAGTTTGGCTACTTTTGTCTTGACTTGGGATTTTTGTTGTTGACTCCATCATGTCGTCACTGGACGGGTTTGAGCATAGTGAGGGCACAGTGCGAGAGACAGGCGAGGAGGTGGAGAAGGTGGAATTGTTAGACGGCGTTCGGGTGGTGAACGATGAGGAGGATGCTCGGAGGTTTTTGGAGGAGCCTGTGTCGGCGGACCGGGTGTCGGGGCTGGACCGGTACGGACTGCAGTGTATAGCCATGGTCTTAGGGTTTTCTTGTACTAGCGGTTGGTCAAGAAGTGAGCTGGTTACCTGTGTGCTGGGTGGGGTGCATGAGGCTTCGAGTGGAGCGGGAGCTGGGGCACCTTCGTCCCAGCCCCCATTCCACTCAACTCCTATCATGGCGCCCCCTCGGGTTCCGGAGCCGAGTACGTTCTCGCAGGCCGATGTCCGCTGGCGGTTGGGTATGCCTCTAGGTGACTCACTTGGTGGGTCCCCGGTAGTAGCACCCCCTCCTCAAGGTTTGTCTCCCGACATGTTGTTTCAGCTCGAGCTCGCCAAACTTAAGCAGCAGGAGCGACAGGCTGAGCTCGAGCAGCGAAAGCATGAGGCTGAGCTCAAGCAGCGAGAGGCTGAGCTCAAGTATGAGTCTGAAAGGTATTGTGCCGATGTTGACCAAGAGAAAACTCGTGTAGAGGTGACGGGGAACCGTTTCGTCCAGGGGGGTCGACCCCATGACCAGTCCCTGTCGCATCTACTAAAGTTGGTTCCAGTGTTTGATGAGTCAGGAGTTACAGAATTCTTTCTCCGTTTTGAGAAAATGTGCCGGGAGCACCAATGGCCCGAGGAGAAGTGGGCAGCCCTTGTTTCTTCACGATTAACAGGGAACGCACTCAAGGCATACGATGCTTTGCCCCTAGATTCCTGTGTGAATTATGAGGCGTTGAAAGAGGCTGTCCTGAGGGCGTATGAGATGCAGCCAGAGACCTATAGGCTGAAGTTTAGGGCTGTTCCTAAGCGAAAGGAGAGTACTTTCCAGGAACACGCTAGAGAACTATCAGATGCGTTGAGATTTGGTTGAGGTCGGAGAAAGCAACTACTTTTGATGCGGTGAAGCAATTAGTGTTGTTAGAATAATTCTTTAAATGCACTGGTGGGGACTTGACTCTTAACCTGAAAGAAAAGCAACCTAAAACTCTGCAGGAGGCGGCTGAGTTAGCTGACCTCAGGTTGTCGTTAATTCGTGGGTGCGGGTCTGCCCAGAGAGCTCAGGCAGGTAACAAGGGGCGTACCACCCCACCCCCCCGAACTAATGATACAACAAATTATCCTACTAAGAGCACTGTTGCCAATTTTGAACCCAAGTCGAAATCCTTCTCATTAAAGAAAGGCCAGGGCCCTTCCACACCCCAGGGGAAGTCAAGGAGTGAGGTGGAGTGTTTTAAGTGCCATAAGAAGGGGTATATTGCATGCTCTTGTCCGAGCACACAGTCTACAGCGGTGGTGTCTCTAGTGAGCAACATCGGGGTGTCTTTGAGGTCTTCCGAGTTTGCCCGGGGTAAATCGTCGGTTGCGAAGTCACAGTCGGTGAAGAAGCATAAGGAGGGCTCGCTACCCGTCCGAGATGCTTTTTGTGGTCATAGGGGACATGGCACTGTGAGGTGGGCTGGTGTGGAACATAGGGTTGAGTTGCTGCGTGATACGGGTGCCTCCCAGACGTTACTTAAGAACTTCACTTGTAAGCCTATTAACGCAGCTCGGGTTGTAGTGGTTCAAGGCATCAATGCTGTGCGGTCTTACCCGCTGGTGAGAGTGGAGCTTGTGGTAGATGGTGTGACACGGGAGTTGGATGTGGGGATTGTAGAGAAATTGCCAGTTGAGGGGGTCGACCTCCTTCTCAGTAACGACTTTGCGGTGCCTACTTCCTAGGTTCCACCCTTAGTCGTTGCCGAGAGGGCGGCCGACACGAGTAGGGAGGGGCAAGAGTGGCTCGAGAGGTGCCAGATGCAGCAGATGGCGTGTGCTGTCACCAGATCTCAGTCTACTCAGGTGTTACAGCCTAGTACCCAGGTTTCAGACCAGCGGAGGAAGGGTCGGAAGGAGAAAGTCAAGGCTGGTGGTCGGGTTAAGAGTTTGGACTCAGCGACACTCCTTGGTGACTCGGTACTTGCACCACTTTTGAGGTCCGGAGTGGCCCCAGAACCTGTCCCCCCCTAGTGACATGGTAAGGCGTGATAGCACTCCGCGACAGAAACGTTCCCAGGTGAAACAGACTAGGCTTGAGCAACCCAGTATCGGGGGTGGCCACAAGTTGCTCCAGGAGCACTTGGACCGGGTTGCACCCTCTGATATACGACGGATGCAACTAGAAGATCCTAGTCTTGAGAGTTGTGGGAACGGGGCTATTGAACTAGATGAGGACAGGGATGCAAAGCCGGGAGACTTCTTTCGTGTTGATGGCATTCTGTATCGGCGTTTTGTTGATCCCAAACGCAAATGGGATGGTGGGGTCGGAGTGGTCGACCAGTTGGTAGTACCTGAAAAGTGCCGTGATAGCCTGTTGGGGTTGGCACACGATGTTCCGCTAGCAGGGCACTTGGGGCTGACAAAAACGTTGGCCTCGTTGGCAAGGTTGTTCTGGTGGCTGGGCATTAAGTCGCAAGTCTCAGCCTGGGTGGCGATGTGTAGCACCTGCCAGACGGTGGGTAAGCCGAACCAGATCATACCTAAGGCCCCGTTGCACCCAGTGCCTGCTATCGGTCCTCCCTTCAGCAAGGTTGTTATCGACATGGTAGGCCCTCTGCCTCCCACTAGTGCAGGTAACAGATTTTTGCTAACCATCATGGACGTCTCCACTCGCTACCCTGATGCATACCCAATGAGAAATGGCAAGTCTAAAACTGTTGTGAGAAACCTGCTGTTGTATTGCTCGAGATACGGGTACCCGCAGGAAATTCAGTCGGACCTAGGGTCAAATTTCACGTCCACTCTCTTTAAACAGACTATGCAGCAACATGGGATCAATACGGTTGTCTCTTCAGCTTATCACCCAGAGAGTCAAGGGGTGTTGGAAAGATGGCATTCCACCTTGAAAAGCATGTTGCGGTGCTACTGTTTAGAGAATGGCAAGGATTGGGACCTGGGGCTACCGTACGTTTTGTTTGCGGCACGAGAGGTACCTGGTGAGAACCTTGGGTTCAGCCCCAACGAGTTGGTTTTCGGGCATCAGGTTAGAGGTCCTCTAAGCAGGGTGAGAGAGATCTGGGAAGGGACTGTGCCGCCATGTTCTCTACTCAAGTATGTCCTCGAGAGCAGAGACAGGATGCTGAAAAGCCTGGAGTTGGCAGGGAGAAATTTGGTGGGTACTCAGGCCTTGATGAAGGATCGATATGACTTAAAAGCAAAGCTCCGGGAGTTTGTGGTAGGACAGGAGGTTTTGGTCTTGTTGCCCTTAGTAGGCCATCCCCTGTCTGTCAAGTATGTCGGTCCTTACAAGGTCGTGAAGAAGTTATCCGACCTAGATTACCTTGTGGCTACTCCTGATAGGCGGAAGAAGAATCAGCTCTGTCATGTGAACCTGTTGAAAGAGTTCGTGAGGCACCCACCTGAGCAACCTACTGTCCCCGTGCTGGTCTGCAGTGGCCAAGGTGGAGAAGGAGAGGGGGGCAGTGAGGCACAGGTGGAGGAAAGTTTGGATTGTCATGTCTCGGCGGATCAGTGGGCGGGGAACACGAGTCAGGTGGCTGTGGAAGCGCTTGAGCACCTGCCTGAGCAACAGCGTGCAGCGATCCAGCACCTGTTCGGTTTATACCCCACTGTTTTTGCTGAGCACCCAGGCCTCACAACTCATGCTGTGCACGATGTCGTTGTTGGAGACCACCCCCCCCTTTAAATCAGTGCCTTATCGTGTACCTCCCATTAAACTTCCGGCTCTCCGAGCGGAATTAGGCTACATATTGGAGAGGGGGCTGATAGAGAAAGGGGCGGTTAGGTGGACATCTCCCGTCACTCTGCAGCCTAAACCAGACGGCAAGGTCAGGTTTTGCATTGACTTCAGGCGGTTGAACGGCTTAACCCCCACCAATGCCTACCCTCTTCCCCGCGTAGATGACAGTGTTGACAAGATCGGGTGTGCACGTTACCTGACCAAGGTGGATCTTGTCAAAGGCTACTGGCAGGTGCCGTTGTCGGAGCGGGCGAAGCAGGTGTGTGGGTTTGTGGTGGATGGGAACACTTACCATTGCAACGTAATGCCGTATGGGTTGAAGAATGCACCTGCAACCTTCCAATGCCTGATGAATGAGTTAGTGGCGGAGATCCCTAACTGCACCGTTTATCTAGACGATGTAATAATCTACGATGATGACTTTGAAAGCCATTGCGAGCACATCGGGGCATTGTTCAGGAGGCTGAGTGAGGCTCATTTGGTGGTCAATCTGGGCAAATGCGATTTTGTTCGGGCAACTGTGCAGTACTTAGGGTTTGTGGTAGGGTTGGGCCAGGTGTGCCCCCCCCAAACTAAGATACAGGCTATTAACCAGTTCCCCAGGCCGACCACCAAGCGACAAATCATGAGGTTCTTGGGCATGATAGGGTATTATCGTAGATTTATCCGCGGATACTCCTCGGTGCTGGCTCCTCTGACTGACCTACTTGCAAAGACGAAAAAGTTTGTGTGGGCACCTGAATGTGAGAAAGCATTCTCCCAGGTGAAGCATCTTTTCTCACCCCATACTCAGGGCCCCACACTTCTCGAGACCTTTTCAGCTAGCGACAGATGCTAGCGGTGTAGGGGCTGGTGCCGTCTTGTTGCAAACAGACACAGAAGGTGTGGAACACCCAGTAAGTTTCTTCTGTAAGAAGTTCAACTCAACACAAAAGAACTATTCAGTGGTAGAGAAGGAGCTTCTGGCCATTGTGCTGGCGCTCAGGCACTTTGAGGTGTATGTTCCCGCTTTTGGCCCAGTCGTGGTGATCTACACTGACCACCACCCTTTGAAGTTTTTAAATCAGTTCCACAACCGGAATATGAGGCTAACCAGATGGTCCTTAATGTTGCAGGAGTACAACCTAGACATTCGCCATATTGCCGGTTGTGACAACGTGATAGCGGACTGTTTGTCTAGGGTGGAGGACCCAGGGTAGATCACCACAGGTGTGTTGGTTTGAGTGGAGAAAAATTAGGTTTGCTCCTGTAGTGCAAAGCCGCCAAAAACACTATTAAAATAATACAAAAACCTCACATAAAAACTCTTTCTTTTGATAGTATATAAGTGCAGTATGTTACAGCAAGAATCTAAGACATTCTGAGTTTTTGTTCTTAGTAGGCTAGGCTTGGTGAAGCTTGCTCGTTGAGCGTAACATTGTTAAGTGATACTATTATTTTGGGGAAGTGTTGTGTAGATTGTTTTTAAATATAATGAAATGTTTTTTATGTTTGTGATTGTGCCTTGTTTTTCACAACTTGGGGAGTAGCTGGGTGATGCGGGGTTTGTGGGCATTCTGTCTGGTCAGATGTGGCGTTTACCTGAGGTTAAAACGTCCCACATCTTGGGCGGGGTGTTACGCTGGCCAGCTTGCCAGAATGTACTCGTGACTCGCTAGCACTCGCCACGGCAGTGAAATGGGCTATAATAATCGTAGAACGATATTCTTTCTTTCTTAGTATTCATGTTGTCACAGACAGATCAGTGTTTGTCTTTATTCTTGTCTGTGACACTTAGAAGTATTTTATATCCATGGCAGTGATTATAACATGCAGCGCGTGAGAGAGAGAGAGAGAGTTGGAGGGGAGAGCGAAGAGGCTGTGTGTGTGCGTATGTACGTGTGCATTCCTCGCTCGGTGGGCCCGCCCGCTCGCTATTGGTTGGTGGGCCTGGCATGGCATATGACGTCTGCTTGTCATGTGACGTAGCAGCCTGTGATTGGTCGCAGAGCCATCTGGTGGCCAGACTCAGTACTTCTCTCCTTCTCTCTCGTCAGAACATGGTATCGCGCGCTCGGCCCTACAAGTCCCTCGCATTCTGTCCCACATCTAACCCCCTTTACTGCTGTGCCTCTCTCTGAACTCCTTCTTTCCAATACTTCTTATCTTTATTCAATTAGCCTACCCATCCCTTCTGGTTCTCGCCTACGACTTCCATAGTCGGCCAGTCGTATTACCAGCGCCTGTTCTCACATATATGTTTTGCACTAGCTTTAGAGTTTATTAGAATCATAGTCACATGGATTCATATTGTTGGGTGCTTCTAATTATTTGGCTGTTCTTTATTACTATTTAATGCTAGACAGTGGAGGGTATCTTTGGTCGTTGTCTGTGTTATGTATATGGCAAGTCAGAGCCTGTACGACTTCGACGGAGCTAGGTAGCCGGTAGTACACCCTTGTGCATATTTTCCTTTGCGAGCTTAGCAGTATACAAGCGAAGGGCTTTTGCCTACTCTTGCTTGTATACTTGCTAACTCATTTTGTTGACCTTTGAGGAGCGCCAGGGTAAGACCAGATACTTGAGATCTGGACTTACCAAGAGAGCCTCCTAGTCACTTAACGTAAGATAAGGGAAATCTGTTCAGGGGAGACAGTAGGCTGCGAGCATGCTTGAGCTCTGCCTAGGCTCCCTGTACCTTTATGCTGCTGCTAGACTTTATTAGTAAGAAAGACAGCATTTTGTTTATTAACTTTAACCGCGTATGCTTTAGCAATTATTCACGTATTGTTTTAGCCTAGGTTGATGCATAGTGCACAACCCAGTATGGCTGTTACTTTGGCTAAGGAAGTACTGTTTTTGAGTTGCTGTTGTTAGTGCTGTCACAGAGTTGTTGCACTCTCTTGTTTCCATATATATGTATCCTACTTTTTGGTGTATTTAAGATACATGCTTTGGTGTCCTGCCCCCTGCATTATTCCTGTTCTATATTCGACGAGCATCTTAGAGCATCAGACGTTTTCAGAAGATTCCATATCTGTTTGCTGTAGGACTAGACTTCAAGTGTTTTCATAGAGCATTGAAGAGTTTTAGTGTTGAGTTCAGACTCACATTAAAGATAACGTATGCATATAATCTTTGATTAAATCTTGTCATAGTTTATTTAAGCATTGTTATTACTCGAGAGCTTTTTATTAACGTAATTACTCTTGTTGTGAGTAGGCTTTGCCGTCACCGGAAAGCCTTTGTAGAAGTACACTTAACCCAGTTAATTGATACCCCGTTATCCAGTAGATTAACTCTGGAGGGTTTAAGTGTTTTGTTCACCGGCTTAATAGTTCGAGGGTTTGGAATTAGCGTACCTTGTTGCAGATCTAGCCTATCTTGTAGTCCAATATTAAGTGCCCTTGTTTATTGCGTTGTGCCGGTCGTAGCAGGCAATGATACCACACTCACCCCCGGCCCTACTGGCAACATCACCGCCACGTCTACCATAGCAACTATTATTTCTCGACACAGTAGGCCCTCTCCCCGCGTTTAATTAATTCCTTTTCATACTGACCTTTGTGGACACGTACTCTAAATTCCTAATCACAGTTCCAGTAAAAGACCATAGCGCCAAAACCATGGCAGATGCCACGTCTTCCCCAACTTCGGCCTTCCCCAAGCCCTACATACAGATAACACCCCGGAATTCTCGGAACAAATCTGGACCGCCCTCTCTAAATTAATGGGTTACGAAATTTCTCATTGATCCCCATACTGGCCAAAGGGTAACACGATCTGCAAATGAAGCCACAGGTCTATCAATAACCAAATCCTTGCCAAACTCCTCCCAGGGAATACAAAGGACTGGCCCAGTCAGTTGCAAATGATCCAGTGGAGTTTTAATTCAACCCCACGCGACGATGGCATCACACCTCTTGAGGAACTTATTGGGGTAGCGTCCATATTGCTTCCGCTGGGCCATCTCATGCAACCCTTCTCTTCCCCCCTCAACATTCACTCCACAGTCACGCACATCAAGACAAGACTTAAACAATTGCAGTCCTGCCAAGACTTGCCAGCCGACACTCAGAACATAAGAAATCCGTACGCGGTGGGTGACCAAGTAATGGTAGCGAATCTGTCTCTAACTAACAAACTTGCACCAAAATTTAAGGGCCCATTCAAAATAATTAAAGTTCCTAATTGTTACCAAGTCACGGTCGATTACCACGGAGAACCGCGCATATTCCGGAACAGGCATGCAAGGCGGGTCCATACACAGGGAAATCGGCACCCCCCAATCATCCAATGTCATCCTGATCTAACCTGGATACCAAATCCTGTGTCACCCGACAATACAACTTCCCCCCAACCTCAAGCACCTATCCCTTCACCCCACCAACATAATCCCTACCTCACCCCCACTAAGCCCACCTGACAGACTACCCACAAACACAGCAACGCGTTTCGGCAGAGCATCTAACCCTCCCAATAGACTAGGGATTCATTGTATTTTTGCGTCCTCAGAGGTCCTTAAAAGCCCAGGTACCAGGTCAAAGGTCATCACTCACCTGCCAGAGGCTGCATAGCCAACACCTCCACTCCTGCATTAAAACAAACCAACGGAAATGTTCATCAGATTCGTTCTTTGGATCTCAGGGGCGGGAAGAAAAGAAGACGTAATTGCATCCAACACAGCTAATAGATGCTCCACAGTGGAAGCACTAACAGTTGACGCTCATCGTAGTGAGGCAAGAGCCGCAAGAAGGCATCCCAGGTCCTACACTCAGAGATGGTACTATGCCCTCCAGCACGGCCGTCACCCTCACCGAAAAGAAGTACACCCTCCAGCCATGAGGATGTGACTTTCGTAAAGGCGGGGGTAGTGTTATACCTATATCCCAAGAGGATGTACAGCCCAAAACCATAGTTTTCCCCTCAAAGCGGCCAGAATACCCAAGTCTCCCCCAAACACCTGAGCCGTGAGAGAAAACGCGTCTATAGCTCACCTGTTCCCCCCCTCACAAATCAAAGCAAAACCCCGCAATACCCCCCCACTCCCAAGAGGCCCAGGAGGACCCCAGCGTGACGTCACACACAGGTCAGCCGCGGATTGGGCGACCGGAACCTCACCTCCACCATCCCCAGGGAGAATATTCTATCAAGTTTGACCAATTTAACTGATCAGTCCCATTCAACTGCTCATCCTAATTCGATTTTATGGTCTAATTCAATTGCTTGCCAAATTAAAACCACTATATAGGACTATCTATCTGTCTATCTATCTATTTATCTTTCACACACTATATATCTGACCTTTAATTTATATATTTCATTATATATCTGTCAAACTCGCTCTCTCTCACCATATGTCAAGCTCTCTCTCTCTCACAATCTGTCTATATATCTATCTATCACTATCACACTATCTATCTATATATCTATCCGTGCAGCACCCCACCCGCCACCTTGCTCCACTCTGCCAAAACCACTGTATAAAACGACCATGAATATCCAATTGAGGCCTCCCGCTAGAGTGAGGCAGTGTATGTGTGTGTGTGTGTGTATTGGAAATGAGTGAATAAAAACAAATAACAAATCTGTCTATCTATTGTCTGACGCCGTGATCCCCGAAGGGGTGGCCACGAACGAAACGCCCCCATGCACCTCGGTCCCTAGTCAGTCGACGCCTCTTCTCCCAACCAGCACCCCCTTAATCCATATACTTCTTCACTCCATCCTTCCACCTCTCATTCGGTTTACCTTCCCTTCTCTGTCCTTCCACCTCGCTCTCGTACACCCTTTTAGTCATTCTCTCGCTTCCCATACGTTCTATATGGCCGAACCATCTCAAGGTGGTCCTTTTCACACTTTCCAGCACATCTACCTCCACACCACACGTCTACACCTCCCTCTTACTTCCTCATTTGTCTGTCTATCCCTCCATGTAACTCCGCACATACTTTTCAAGTAGCGGTAACTCATTTCCACCCCTCTCACTCTTGGTCTGAGTCTCTTCACCAACGTCCATGTTTCGCTTCCGTAAGTCAGTGTTGGGATTACCACACTGTCATGCAAGGACAAATAACAAATATTACTAAATACAAATAATTGACAGCATAAGGTTTTCTGCAGATGTTGGGTAAATTATATTGTTCATATCGGATTGGAAATGGTATATATCATGTGAGAGTTTATCTAATGAACTACAATGGTAACTAAGTATACTACGTAAAATAGGGTATATTTAGCTGTTCTGATGGGTGCGTTCTGATACCCAGGATTTTTGTTTTCTCAAACTAATGGTAGATTTCTAACATCATTCTTCTTTAATCCTTAGCACTATTTTGACACTTTCTTCTTATTATTTTAATAGTATATACTGTATATCTTTTCTCACTACAATACTTTTTTTTTTTTTTTTTTCTTTTTTGTCATCAACACTACGTAGTTTATTTATTAATTCTTGTTCATTTAATTCTTGAATAACATTTGTTATCTCCTTACAAGGGAATACATGTAATTTAGTATCATTTGACATCTAACATACTGAAAATTACATGCCAAAGTTTGTTGCTTCCCTTTTTCATTATTATCGCCTCCTCAACACTCAATTCACGGTGTGAGGTGTGAGGTGAGAGCTTTGGCGGTTGGACATGATTTGTCACTCGAGAGGGAAATTGTGTACTGATACCCCACCCCTCACGCACCCTCACGCCCGCCCGGCCATATTTGAGGAGTTGCTAACTACTACTTTTATTGCTCGGTATCCTAATTTTTTTTTTTTTTTTTTTTTTTTAAAGATTTGTTAGCTAAAAAATATATTTTTGACTAACTCGGGTCATTGTCCTAAAGTAGTTCCTATAGTCGTATCCTAAAGTAGTTCCGATATGAATATCAACCCTCTACAAGCTCTATAACAAGGGTAAATAAGGGCGAGAATAGCCGTCGATATGGTAACGTGGCTGGGTCTGAGCGTTTCATACGTAGCTGTCGGGACAGTGTTGACCCTGGGATTGGAGGGGTTAAGACTGAATGAAGTGAAGAACTGAAAATAAGAGTTGAGATGGCACAAGACACAGGGGGGGGGGGGGGGGGGGGCTTCAAATTGGCTCAATTCTTTACCAATCAATGATGCCATAGCCTTGAGGTATGGGTGGCCAGTTTCGAACCTGCCGCTGAAATGTGCATGTGGGGAAATAAACAACTCGGACCACTGTATGGCCTGTAAGAGAGGAGGATGCATCTGTATCTGGTATGACGAAGTACGAGATATCACTGCACAAATGCTGGACGAGATGTGCCATGATGTCAGAATCGAACCTGACCTTCTGCCTATGGACGGACAGCGCTTGGCTCACAATACTGCAAATACTTCAAATGAAGCAAGAGCGGATGTAAGTGCTTGAGGTTTTTGGACGAGGAGACAGCGTGCTTTTTTCGACATCAGAATCTTCAGCTCAAGAGGACAAACATATCGTGAACAAGGACTCAAGGCGGCATACCTGAAAAATTAAAGTGAGAATAAACGCGCTTATGAAGGAAGAATTTTGAACAGGAATCAAGGGAGCTTTACTCCTCTGGTTTTCTCATCGTTGGGAGAAAGTGTTTTCTATGCCAGATTAGCTGAACAAAAATCGGAAGAAAAGCGCCAACATAGAAGCCAAGTAATAACATGGATGAGATGCCGGCTCTCTTTCTCTCTTTTCAGGTCTGCACTCCTGTGTCTCAGGGGTACAAGGTCCTCCCCGCTACAGAGGACCAGAGTGAGAACCTGGATTTTGAAATGGCCATGGCAGAAGGCCGAATTTGGGCGCAACTAGGTTGAATTTTAAGAGGTAGAATAAGATAAACTATAAGGGGACTAAAATAAGCTATATAGGACACCAATCTGTATATGTCACTTTAATAAAAAAAATAGAACGAAACATGCTTACATTATTGAAATTTTTGTGGACATACAGTAATGCAAATAATGGTCTTCTGTAAATCTAAAACGGCTTACTTACGAATAGGAAAAGAGTGGGACCTTCTATTAAGAAAATAGAAAGTTGGAAGTAAGTGATGAAGAGTGAGTGCGTGCGTGTGAGAAGAATAAGTGTGGGAAAGAGCGAGTGTGAAGAAGAGTGAGTGTCGTGTGAGAAAGATGGAGTTAGAATATGGAAGTTGGAGAGTAAATTTGTGTCTGCCTGAGTTCGCTTTTCACAGTGAGCTTGGGTCGTTGAGTATACTGTATATCAAGAGTGAGTAGCCTATATATATGTGTGTGTGTGTGTGTGTGAGAGAGAGAGAGAGAGAGAGAGAGAGTGAGAGTGAGTTACATAGAGTTGTATATATACACAAACTACACAGACCTTGCGGTCCCTACTAGGCAGTCTGGACTTAATTTTAACATAGGATTTGCTACAAATTGGAAGGTAAAGACAGGAAAGCAGAAGGCTCTCTCCCCACCCACCACTTCCTCCAAGGTCGGTATGAAATTTAGTTGGGGAAAATGGCCACCCAGCTGGATGAGGACATTTCCACTGGGAAATTCAAAGTAAAGCACAAAGTTGATTAATATTGTATATTGCTGATACTTGTATGTGTGTATCTATAAACTCAGGCACATACCCCATTGCTGGGGGTGGCCGACATGAGACAGAGCCCCAACATAAACAACATTTAAAGTTCCTATTTTCAGGGTCCAGGACTCCTTTTGCGTTCTCTCGCCCGTTTCTGATACTTAACCTAACATTTTTATTTATATTTTACCTACATTACTCCAACTTCCCTCGAAATGGATGTTTAGCCTCCTTTTGAATGTGTCAATTGTATTACATAGTACAACTTTCTATGGCAATTTATCCCACTAGTTGGCCATACTGATAGTGAAGAAATGCTTTGTGACATCGAGATTCGCCTTCCTGATTTATAATTCCTTTCCATTTCTCCGAGTTGATCACCTATTATTGATTTTGAATAGTGAATCTAAATCAAATTTGTCAAACCCCCCCCCCCTGTAATATCTTGAAACATATAATACATTGATCTCGCACTCTTCTTTTCTTAAGGGTAGTACTCGCTTTTTCTGAACCCCCTTCTCCCTTATGTTTAGACCCATTAGTTTTGCGATTTTAAGACGTTCGTTCACTAGTTTGGCGATTTTGAGACCTTGCGCTTCATTTTGTTGTCAATATTAAGACCTTTCGTGACATTTAGGTTTCTATTTTTTTCCTGGCGATCGATAGCGAGCCTGTAATTTTAGAAGGAACCGGCCTTCGGCCGGGAAAATTTTCTACAGAAAATTTACAAATTTATCTTGAAAGGGGGTCTAGGGGGTGCTATTGTTTAAGTTTGATGGAGGTTTTTGAGGAAACTCAAAAATAAATAAATAAATATATAGACCAAAAACTATGCAATACCCCCTAAAGTGAAAACAATTTGTTTGTCCTATCGCGATATGCTTTATTTGTCAGTGACGGTAACGACTGTGTCAATCTACGCTGCACTGACTCGTTTTTCGTAATGTCCTTGTTCAGATAAGGAGAGAGAGAGAGAGAGAGAGAGAGAGAGAGAGAGAGAGAGAGAGAGAGAGAGAGAGAGAGAGAGAGAGAGAGAGAAAAGAGTAGAGTAGAGTAGAGTAGAAATAGGGTGAAGGTTAGACAGAGAGAGAGAGAGAGAGTGAGACAGCTAATATGAAACAGGAAGAGTGAGAAAGTATGAGACTGAGAGTGAGTCGAAGTTATATTGAGCCAGGTTCAACTTGTAGCCAACTTTACTAAACCACCAGAACCGTCATAGTCTGTATAATATAGAAGCTCCACAATTAACCCTTTCTATACCGGCGACGTATTTTGTATTTTATTTCAGTTACATATTGACACATTTATTCAGCTTAGGAGGGTCGTCTATCAAGTAAAAGGCTAGGAACTATCTCAATTAATCCTTTTAGCTACCATATATCCTTCCTAAGCTTCATAAAATTGTCTAAATGTAGCTAAAATCAAATGAATAATACGTCGCCGGTAAGGAAGGGGTTAACCCTTTCAGTACCAGTGCCGTCCTTGTAACATTATTCTGGCTACTATTAGGCTTTTATATTCAGTTTTATAAATTTAAAAGAAATCGCTCAGTAATTTCTATTTATTAGAATTTTACAGGACGGTCCCCCTTTTTAACAGGCTTCGTACTATCTCACTTAACCCTTTTAGCTACCACAGATCCTTCTTAAACTGCACAAAGTCCTCTAAATATAGTAAGAATAATATTTAACCCCTTCAACACGATGACGTAATTTTCATAATATTCTGGTTACCATTGGACGGTTTTCTTCAGCTTATATTTTACTTCTTGGACTCAGAGAGGTACATATACGCTCTTAATAAACCCTCTGAATAACATAGGTCCTTCTTAAACTGCATAACACCGTCTAAACTTAGCCAGAATCGAAGGTAAAAAGTGGTGATAGTGCTGAAGGGGTTAAAAAGACGTCGCCGGTACAGAAGGGGTTAAAGGGGGTATCACATGGATTTGTTTTTATTGTCGATTGTTCATGGCCAACAGTTTGTCCGGCAACATTGTTCATGGCCAACAGTTTGTCCGGCAACATTGTTCATGGCCAACAGTTTGTCCGGCAACATTGTTCATGGCCAACAGTTTGTCCGGCAACATTGTTCATGGCCAACAGTTTGTCCGGCAACATTGTTCATGGCCAACAGTTTGTCCGGCAACATTGTTCATGGCCAACAGTTTGTCCGGCAACATTGTTCATGGCCAACAGTTTGTCCGGCAACATTGTTCATGGCCAACAGTTTGTCCGGCAACATTGTTCATGGCCAACAGTTTGTCCGGCAACATTGTTCATGGCCAACAGTTTGTCCGGCAACATTGTTCATGGCCAACAGTTTGTCCGGCAACATTGTTCATGGCCAACAGTTTGTCCGGCAACATTGTTCATGGCCAACAGTTTGTCCGGCAACATTGTTCATGGCCAACAGTTTGTCCGGCAACATTGTTCATGGCCAACAGTTTGTCCGGCAACATTGTTCATGGCCAACAGTTTGTCCGGCAACATTGTTCATGGCCAACAGTTTGTCCGGCAACATTGTTCATGGCCAACAGTTTGTCCGGCAACATTGTTCATGGCCAACAGTTTGTCCGGCAACATTGTTCATGGCCAACAGTTTGTCCGGCAACATTGTTCATGGCCAACAGTTTGTCCTGCAACATTGTTCATGGCCAACAGTTTGTCCGGCAACATTGTTCATGGCCAACAGTTTGTCCGGCAACATTGTTCATGGCCAACAGTTTGTCCTGCAACATTGTTCATGGCCAACAGTTTGTCCGGCAACATTGTTCATGGCCAACAGTTTGTCCGGCAACATTGTTCATGGCCAACAGTTTGTCCGGCAACATTGTTATTATGGGGGTAGTGGTTAGTTCTGGTCTATTTAATTATTGTTCTATTTACTGTAGAGTAACCTCACTAGACCATCAAGTTTTTAAAAACACCACTTGGAGATACGTTTGTACATTTTTCGATAGAAAAATGTCCTGGCCAAAGGCCGGTTCTTCCTAAAATTAGTGGCTCGCTATCGCTCGCCAGGAAAAAAATTGACCCCTAAATGGCACAAAAGGTTTATATATTGACAAAGAAATGTGGTGATCTTAAAATGGTCAAACTAATGGAACGAACGTCTTAAAATCTCAAAGGTAATGAGACTAAACATGAGGGAGAAAAAGCAGCTACCTCCCCGTTAATCGGAAACTGTAGTCTGTTCATTATAATTAGGCCAAAAATCTTGACTTCTAACCTCTATAACTAAAAGGCGACAAGAGTAATCGAACTGATATTTTTTACCCTATGGGAAGAGTCAGCCTGGGAATAGGGGTGATAATTTACAGCCCATTTGCTCTAACAGTTTTTAGTTACAGATAATAGTTGTCAATATTTCTGGCCAGTTCTTCCTTCGAGGATTTCTATCTATCCATCTATCAATTGCCTGACGCCGTGATCCCCTAAGGGGTGGCCACGAACGAACCGCCCCCATGCACCTCTGTCCCCAGTCTGTCGACGCCCATCCTCCCAACTAGCACCGCCTTCATCCATATACTTCCTCACTCCATCCTTCCACCTCTCTTTCGGTTTACCTCTCCCTCTCTGTCTTTCCACCTCGCTCTCGTACACCATCTTAGTCATTCTCTCGCTTCCCATACGTTCCATATGGCCGAACCATCTCAAGGTGTTCCTTTTCACACTTTCCAGGACATCTACCTCCACACCACACCTTCTTCTTACTTCCTCATTCGTCTGTCTATCCCTCCATGTAACTCCGCACATACTTATCAAGTAACTTGTTTCCACCCCTCTCACTCTTGGTCTGAGTGTCTCCACCAACGTCCATGCTTCGCTTCCGTAAGTCAGTGTCGGGATTACCACACTGTCATGCAAGGACTTCTTCACTTCCATACTGACCACTCTATTTCTTGTTACTGCTTTCAGCATTCCTACAACCCTCTTCCCCTGTTTCCCCCTTTCCTGCACTTCTTCATCCATAGTCCCATCTTTACTCAACACAATGCCCAGATACTTAAGTGAGCTGACAATCTCCATAGCCTGACCGTTCAACTTCACCTCACACTCTGTGGCTTCACCCCTTTCGAAGACCTTAACCTTGCTCTTCCCCGCAATTACCTTCAGATTCCGTTTTTCACACACTGTTCCAAACATATTTACCAGACCCTGCAACGCCCATTCATTATCGCTCATCAGAACTGTTTCATCAGCAAACATTAGTACAGGCAGCTTTCACTCATTAGTACAGGCAGCTTTCACTCATTAGTACAGGCAGCTTTCACTCATTAGTACAGGCAGCTTTCACTCATTAGTACAGGCAGCTTTCACTCATTAGTACAGGCAGCTTTCACTCATTAGTACAGGCAGCTTTCACTCATGAGTACAGGCAGCTTTCACTCATTAGTACAGGCAGCTTTCACTCATTTCCCTCCCTTATCAGCGGTACATGAACATCCACTGCTCTTCCTTGTATTTATTTCATGACTCCACGAGTCCATCCATCCATATATACAGTAAACAACCACGGGGACATCACACACCCCTGCTTTTATTATTATTATTATTATAGAAGCTGTCTAAGACTCCCAACAGGGTGCAGATACACCTATAAAAGATGAATCCCCACAAAATACCTGTAAGTACTGGAGAGAGACTAAGACAACTAAGAAAAAGGAAAAGGGCTACAGTAGTTAGAGAGCCCAGAAGAAAAGATCAATTTGTCAATTAAAACACCATTCTAAAAAGAATAAAAGCAAATCATGATTACATTTTTTTTTTACTGCTGTAATAAAACATTAACTCTGGACTTAAAAGCTGAGATATGGGTTGACTGTACAACCTCGTTTGGCAAATGATTCCAAAAGGGAATCATTGAAGGAATAAAACACCGAGAAAACTGAGATGTAGAAACATTAATTGGAATCATGGCAAGGTCATTAAGACTCCTCGTAAATCTTGTTGCGCGAATTGGAATAAAAGGTTCTGGTAAAACACTATGCAATGGATGCTGAGGATTGTTAACAATTTTTAAATAAAAGACTAAGGGCACCAACCCGACGCCGATGATTAAGATCAAGAGATAGAGCAGGGAAAATAAATTTAATAGAATTAAGAGCTTTATCAAGCAAATTCAAATGACAGTCAGCAGCCGAGTTCCAAACAGGAGAGCAATACTCAAAATGAGGCAAAATAAAAGCTTAAAAAGATTTTATGACTGTGGTTTCACAAGCGAATGTTTTGTAACACTTGCGAAGTAAACCAATCTTTTGAGCAATAGTAGAAGACAAGGAACGAATATGCTTCTCAAATGTCAACTTAGGATTGAGAGTCACTCAAAGCAAACGCAAACCTGACACATCCTCAATTTGTTCACCAGAAACATGCAAACAAGGATGAGGAGGAGCCAAATTACGTGATCTACTGATTATCATGGAGTGAGTTTTCTTAGCATTAAGCTTCATACCCCAAAGTTCACACCAAGAGGTAATCTTAGCCAAGTCCCTGTTTAGAGATGCTGCAACTTCGATTCTACTCTCTGGAGATGGAATTGATAAGTATAAAGTTATGTCATCGGCATAAGAAACTAGTTTATTTTCAAGCTCAGAGCACAAGCAAGCAGTAAATATAATGAAAAACAGAGGCCCAAGCACACTACTCTGCTTCAACCCAACATTCAGATCAAAGAACTCGCTCTGCTCATTCTCCACACATCCTGCTGCCTTTGCACCCTCATACATGCTCTTAACTTCTTTCAGCAACTTGCCATCTACTCCGTATATTCTAAGTAATTTTCACATACCTTCTCTATCCACTCTGTCATAGGCTTTCTCCAAGTCCAGAAAGGCAACATACAGCTTTTGTTGCTTCTCCAGATATTTCTCCACAACACATTTCAGGGTAAAAATCTGATCTACACATCCTCTTCCCTTCCCAAAGCCGCCCTGCTCGTCACCTATCCATTTCTCCGTTCTCGCTCTCACTCTCTCAATCACTACCATACTGTACACCTTCCCTACTATGCTTAGAAGACATATTCCTCAGTGGTTACCACACACTCCTCTTTCCCCTTATATAGGAGGACTATTATGCCTGTCTTCCAGTCATCAGCCTGTGCACTCCCCTTCTTCCATGCTAGTTTGCACATTTTCCATCCCATTTGATCACTATCTCACCACCATACCTCAGCATTTCCCCACACACCCCATCTATTCCTGGTGCTTTCCCCAATTTCACTCTTTTCATGGCTTCACAAACTTCTGACCTCCTGACCCCCACCTCCTCCTCGACTACTTCTCTTCTTCTCCCTCCCATACCCCATCCAACTATGTATGCTGGCACTTCATTCCTTACATTTAGCAATTCATTGAAGTACTCCACTACTCCCTCCATCTTTCGACTCTCTCTTGTTTCTCGGCTAGCACTCGCCCATTCTTATCTTTCACACCCTTACTGTTTCCCTTGCTACCTTCCCTAACTTTCTTGACTTCTTTCCAGAACAGTTTCTTACACTCCCTCCATTTTACACTCAGATTCCTTCCAAATTCCTCATCTACTCTTCTCTTACTTTCCTTCACTACTCTCTTCACCACGCTCTTTCTCTCCACGTACCTCGCTCGTTTCTGCCTCTCCAAATCTTCATTCCCTCTACTACACAACCACTCTCTATACGCTTTCTTTTTGTCTTCTACAGCTATATTTACATCTTCTGTCCACCATGCTGTACCTTTCACTCCCCTCCCTCTTCTCCTCACATGCTGCACAGATCTCTTCCTTAAACACCTTGCTTATCTCCTCCACTTCTTCCATATCTTCCAGGTCGAACCCACTTAGTCGTCTTTCTACCGCTCTCCCGTACTCTTCCCTGATTTCCTCCTCCTGTAGCCTCTCCACCCTCCTCACCATTCCCCCTTCCTCTCGCCTTCCTCCAGCTCTCCTTACCCACTTCTTTTGTATCCTAACCTTAGCTACTACTAC
>CM064576.1:19868952-19970927 GCA_032716605.1 Paralithodes platypus | reverse complement strand
TTCCTCCCATCTACTACTGTATTATTAAAGTAAGATGGAGAGAAATTTAGTAGTAAAGTGCCTAATGTCTCTTGCTATACGAGAGAGAGAGAGAGAGAGAGAGAGAGAGAGAGAGAGAGAGAGAGAACTATACACAAGATATTGAATGTACTGTAGTCTACTGTATTATTAAAGTAAGATGGAGAGAAATTTAGTAGTAAAGTGCCTAATGTCTCTTGCTATACGAGAGAGAGAGAGAGAGAGAGAGAGAGAGAGAGAGAGAGAGAGAGAGAGAGAGCGCGAGAGAGAGTCTAATGTTCTGTATTTGCCATTAACATAAATGGAAAGAGGTTCTCTGGCTCCTGAGTCAGTCTTGGTTCCGGGTACATCAAGATTGTGCCATTGTCTTGTATTACTATCAGACGGTCCTGATGTGGCGGCGTCTACGCCGTGGGGCCACCTCCCGAGGCTGCCAACCGCGGATGGCTGCCGACCCTCCACGGCCGAAGACAAAATCAACGACCAGTGGAGGAAAACCGGATGCCGGCCGCGGGGAGCAATTTCGGGAGCCAAACCGTCACAACCATCCCCTGCCCCCTTCCTGGGGGCACGGGTCCTTGGAGCGGCTACGGTCGCGCCGGGAATTTCCACGCCTCTCACACCACACACACACATCACACAGTTTTTCCTACACCGAGAAATGACTCTCCGGCTGTCATTTCTCGAAGACTTCTTCTAGCCGGAGACATTGAGAGCAACCCAGGACCCACGTACACATACATATGTCCAACTTGCTCAAAACCCATCACTTCGAGTCGCCATACTAAGGGTTCAGTTCTCTGCAATTCATGCGGGAACTGGACCCACTTCACCTGCACAACACTTGCCTCCAAGAAACACTACACAAACACCTGGACCTGTTCCTCATGCCCCTCCCTCTCCCAGTCAAATCCCTCACCTAAACCCCGTCCACCTCTCCTCCCCAACCCACCTAACCTTCCCATATCATCCACCCACATTTCATAATTTCACCACTATCAGACAAGACCGGGCTGTCGGCGGGGGCGGTGGACTCATCACCCTGGTACACAAAGAAATATCATACATAGTAACCAGTGTACAAACCAAATCCCTCCTCCCCCCAAATGATAACACAACAGAAATACAGTCAATTAAAATACGCACTGGCAACAACTCCAACATAACCATCATAAACACATACATCCCTCCCCAAACATCCCCTACAGTACCAAATGAATACAGACCACACTTACAACACATCACAAACACCCCACACATCATCCTGGGTGGTGACTTCAACGCCAAGACGTCGGCCTGGTTTGTCGACAACCCTGACACAGACAGAGGGCTGGTACTACAAAACCAAACCGATAACCTCATCATCCTTAACGACATCCATCAACATACCCATATTCCTCACCAAGCCCTCTATAACCCATCATCTCCAGACATTACCCTTTGCTCCCCAGAACTCGCCCCCACAACATCCTGGAGGGTGGTCAGAACCTTAGGCTCTGACCACCTCCCGATCATTATCACCACCAAAACCAGACTCACCCCAGCTAGCCACAAACACACATACACCAATTATAAAAGAGCTAACTGGGAAGCATTCACAAATGAGACAGAACAACACTTCACAACTCTAAACAGTACACCCATCACTAACATCAACAATGCTGTACACATACTCAATAAAACTATCCAAAATGATGACAAGAAACACATTCCAAGAGGTAACAGAAAAAGACACAACCCCAACTTCACACCAGAAATTCAAAACCTCATCAGACAACGCAACATACTGAAACACTCCCCAGCACCCCACACACAAGACATCACACAACAAATCCAAGCACTCAACACCCAAACTAACAACAAAATACAAGAACAACAAAAACTAAATTGGAATAACTTCCTACAAACACTTGATCACAAAACAAACTCCAAAAAACTCTACAAAACACTAAACAGCATCACACTTTCCAACAGCAACACAACACAATCACATGCTGCAATCACAACAACAGACTCTACTCCTTCATGTAAACAACAAGCAAACACTCTCATCAATCACTTCTCACATGTCAGCCACCTAAAACCTCACAAAGACGACCGACGTGTCATCCGACGTAAGAGACAATTCCCCACAGACCCTGACTATACACCCTTCACCAATCACCAGACAAAGCATATCATCAACAATCTCAAGCACTCACCCGCCTGTGGCCTAGACAACATAAGCAACATACACCTCAGACACCTGGGACCACAAGGCATACAAGCACTCACTAACATATCAAACTACAGCTATTCACACAACACAATACCAGACATTTGGAAGCATGGTATCATCATCACATTCCCCAAACCCAACAAAGACCCCACGCTACCCTCCTCGCACCGCCCCATCACACTCCTTTGCTCCCCCTCCAAAGTCATGGAACGCCTAGTATTACAACTAATTACACCTGACCTACCCCTAGCTCCAACACAACATGGCTTTAGGCCACTGCACTCCACAAACACTCTTCTCACAGACCTTACACAAAGAGCTTTCGACGGCATCAACTCAGCTAGACCACCACACAGATCACTATTAGCCACACTCGACATTAGTAAAGCCTTCGATGCCATCCCCCGCCACAACCTAACAAACAAAATCTACAACACAAACATGCACAACAACACAAAAAGGTGGCTGGCCAACTTCCTAGCAGGCAGATGTGCACACGTATCTTTTGCCGGTCAGTCATCTAAAATCAGAAACTTTCCAAACGGAGTCCCACAAGGATCCGTCCTATCGCCCGCACTCTTCAATCTGTACATGCACGATATAACTACACCCAATACGCCCCAAATAAACTTAGCCTCCTATGCAGATGACATAACACTCACATGCACACACCATGACCCAAAAAGAGCAACAGATCTCCTTCAACCCTATCTCAACACACTACATGGCTGGTGCACTACAAACAGACTTAATCTAGCCCCAGCCAAATCCACCGCAACCCTGCTCACAAGTTGGACAGGAGAACACGAATACATCCCTCAACTCACCATAAACAACACACCCCTAACACATACACACACACCCAAAATCCTAGGAGTAACATATATTTTTTTCTTTCTATATTCCAACTTACTTCCTCTAGGGCATAGGCTGAGAGCCTTAACATTCACTGCTTTACAATGAACAGTGAAGCCTGTGAGGTCTTGTTCCAGTCTAGGGAGTGAGACATGTGAAGCACGTAGAGTACAACGAGCACCTGCCATCTTGCCTTCACATGAGGCACGGTGCTCACTCATGGCCCGAAACGACCCCATCTCTGAAGCCACCTCGTTCCCGTGCTTCACTGTCTCACCCCCTACACTCGGACTTTCACACTTACACACACACACAACGCCACCTGTTGAGCAGATACTCCTATGACATTCAAACAGCACACCACAAACATTAAAAAGAAACTGACACCCAGACTTAACGCCCTCAGGTCACTTGCTCACACAAAATTTGGACACAACAAAGAAACTACCACCACGGTATATAAACAATACATAAGGTCAGTGATGGAATACGCAAGCCCAGCCTGGGCTTCTAACCTAGCTGAAACACATCATAAGACCTTACAGACTATTCAAAACAAAGCCCTGAAGATCATTACAGGCTGCACAGCTACTGCACCCACAGATCACCTACATCAAGAAACCAAAATCCTCAAAGTCAAAGACCATCTGGACATGAGAGGCACTCAATTCCTGGCAGCAGCCTCCACGAACCAAGACCACCCACTAAACTACATGGCAACACACCCACAGACACCAAGAAATATCAAAACAACACCCAGCACACGGTATCACACACAATTATTGTCCTCTCTCCCTCCCTGCCCACCCCGAACCAACTTCCAGAAGCACATCCATACTCATATCTCTCACCGATCCATCCACTCACTTACAGACAACACGCAGCTGCATGCACGACCTCCCAAAATCCATCCTTCCTCGCGAGGACAGAGTCCACCTGGCCAGGCTGAGATGCGGACACCATCCAGCTCTCCTGAGCTATCAGAAGATACTGGATGACTCCGTTGTCGACGCCTGCCCGGGATGTAACACAGCACCCCATACCATTAAACACATCATAGAAGACTGCATTTCACACAACCACTTACGCCAACAACACAATCTACACTCAATGAGAGCTCTGTGGGAAAGCCCGATCGTGGCCATGGCCTTTCTCAGGGACTCGGGGCTGGTCGGCCAGGCAGCTTAGGGAACAACAACAACAACAACAACAACTATCAGTCATATTGTAACAGTTGGGAGAGCTAGGAAGTGATCAGGGTAGTGGTGGGTTACTTGTTTTATAATAGTTAATGCTGAGTTAAAAGTAATTTGTTTCATTATGTTTAATGTAATTCATTGAAAACGGGTGTAACATGATCATACTTCCTAGCCCTACCATCTGCAACTCTTGTCGTGAAGTTTTGCAACCTTTGAGCTTTCGTGATTAGTGATGCATTTGACGTCCCCCAAATGATATTACAGTAGTTCAGAATACTTAATACTAGTGATTGTACAACAGCGATGCGGGTTGATATATCAACATATTTTTGTTTATATTTATGTACAATATGGCCCCCATTACTTATTTGTTGTTTGGCTTATATGTTTGTCGAAGACCATATATTGATCCAAGTGAACACCAAGGTTTTTAATGTGGATGGAGGGTTGGATTTTAGTATCACATTTGATGTGATCTGACGTGTTCCTACGAAGGTACTCCGAGTCTTTTTGATGTGCATCAATAGACCACTTTCTTGGAAGTATTTATTTGCATTCCGTAGAGTTTCTTCACTTCTAGCGATTAGATTATTGAGTTAGTTAATTTACCACTGTGAAGGAACTGTGTCATCAGCATACAGTACTATAGGTAGCGCCAGCAAACTTGACAATAATCTTAACTTCTTATAACTCAAAATGAATGAAAGCAATCGGGCTGACGTTTCTATAATTTGGGAAAAGTCCACCAGGAAATAGATTTGGATATTTACAGCCAGTTTGCTCTAGGCCCTTTTGAGTTACAGAGAGGTCAGGGATCAAGATAATTGTCAAGTTCGTTGGCGCTACCTATAGTAGGCAATTTTTTATGTGTGTGGCATATCATTGACAAAAATATTGAAGATAATTAGCCCTAAAATAGACCCTTTAGGGACGCCGCAAAGGGATTTTAGCTATGGAGAAAATTGTGTTATTTATGTGGACGGACGGTGTTCTTTCACAGGGGTAATTCTTGAACCAGAAAGAATCAATGTTATTTTGTAGGACTTTTTTAAAGAGAATATTATGGTTTACACTATCGGTGATCTGACCTCGTACATTAGACATAATGTACTGTAACGTGAAAGATGGGTATCGTGTAATTACGAAACCACCACTTTGTAAAGCGGGTCACAATATGTTGTTTTGTGTCCCCACGTATAAACAGCTGTTAAAGAGGGAGAGGTGCACCAAAATAACTGAAAGACTGGGACGAGGAATATTAATAACGTCATCAAGGCTGTTTTGACTGTACAGACTGGTCGGTGCTGCGTGGTGATCCGAGTGATGTCAATGGAAATGTGAATGTCTTTTCATCTTACATTGGTTTCTGTGTTGACATGATTGTACCAGCTAGGGAGGTTACAACGTATCCAAACAATAAACCCTGGAGAACTAAAGACATTAAAATCCTAATTAAAGAGAAGAAGCAACTAATTAACTCGCACAATCGCGAACAATTAAAAGCATTGCAAAACAGAATAGATGGTTAAGTGGCAGACGGGAAGAGAGACACAGGGATAAGGTAGAAAACTTATTTAGATTCAATAAATCAAAGGAGGCCTGGAAAGGGTTAAAGGTTTGGTGTAGTCTTTTGGCTAAAACTACATCTATTAAACCTGATAATATCGATACCTACGTTAATAACATAAATAAATTCTACGCAACATTTGATACATTTAATTCTAAATCTGAATGTGAAAACCTTTTTGAAATAGCAAAGCATAGGAATAATGAACGAATAATAACTACTCATGAATATGTTATTAGATCAATGCGACGCCTAAAGGTTGGAAAATCATGTGGTCCGGACTTCATGAGTGCCAAAGTTTTGAAAATATGATTAGAACAACTTATAGATCCTCTGCTGTCACTTTTCTAGGACTCACTAGACCACGGTATTGTGCCATTTATCTGGAAATTGTCTGAAATATTCCCTGTTCCTAAAATGAGATTCCCAAAGGAATTAAATGACCTTAGGCCAGTTACTTTAACCTCCATCATAATGAAATGTTTAGAAGATGTTATCAAACAATATTTATGCTTGGACGTAGACCATGTTAGGGATCTTTTACAATTTGCATATTGTCAAAGTAAAAGTGTTCAAGATGCTGTGCTGTCACTGGTTCAAAATATAAGCAAACATTTAGATCCACAAGTTAGAATACCATTTATTGATTTCAGCAGTGCATTTAATACCATTCAGACACACATACTTCTTCAGAAATTACTAGATATGAATGTTAACTCTTATATAATTCTATGGATCTAAAGCTATCTCTCAAATCGACCCCAGTATACTAAATTGATAGGTTTTAAATGTAATGTTTTAATCATTAATACCGGGGCCCTCAGGGTTGTGTACTCTCACCACTATTTTTTACATTGTACACAAATAACTGCCTCAGTAATCATGATGACTGCTCTCTTTTCAAATATGCAGTTCATATAATAATCGTGGGGAAAGTATTAAATGATGACTCAAGTAATTACCTGTCTCAGGTAGAAGGCTTTGTTAGCTGATGTGGGAGCCATTTCTTAAATGTAAACGTGAAAAAGACTAAGAAGATGATAATTGATTTTCGAATTGGTAATATATATGTTCTAGATCAAATTAAAATAGTCAGTGAATATGTTGACAGGGTTCATGAGTATAAGTATCTGGGAATTGTAATTGATGACAGGTTAAGAGGTTCTACAACGAGTGTACACAAAAGGCAGACAAGGCCTCCATTTCCTTCGAGTATTGAGAAATCTCCGAGTTGATAATACTATACTTACACTATTTTTCAAGTCAGTAATGGACACAGTAATATGTTTTCAATTACTATTTGGTACGGGCGCCACAATAACTCAACAATCACTCAACATAACTCAACTATAATTCAACTCACTCAACAATAACTCAACAATAACTCAACATAACTCAATTATAACTCAACAATAAATCAACAATAAATCAACAATAACTCAACATAACTCAACAATAACTCAACAAATCAACAATAACTCAACATAACTCAACAATAACTCAACATAGCTCAACAATAACTCAACAATAACTCAATTATAACTCAACAATAAATCAACAATAACTCAACATAGATCAACAATAACTCATCATAACTCATGATAACTCAACAATAACTCATCATAACTCAACAATAACTCAACAATAACTCAACAATATATCAACTTTTGTTTTGTTTTTTTCTATGTGAATGAGGGAGGCAAAAGGCATAACTGCCTGCAACGAGTGCCTCCCCCATATTTCAAAGAGTGACAGGGCCGAAATCAAGGGACGGTCGAGCTAAAGTGCTTGGACACACGGAGTTTGAAGCAATTTAAGTCATAGGAAGAGGGAAAGACTGATTCTGGGAGAGAGTTCCAGAGCTCAGCAGTTGAATAGAAGAAAGTCTGAGAATAGCGTTTCACTCTTGGGTTGGAGAGTTGCACAGAGTAGGGGTGGGATTGTGTTGCAAGGCATGTACTATGTACCCTACGTAGAGGAGGTGGTATACACTGGGAAAGCTCCGAGGAACACTGATTATTGTAGTAGCGATAGAATACTGAGAGAGATGCAACATTGCGGGGAAGAGAGAAAGATTGGAGAGAGTTGGTGAGTGGACGGGAGTTAATGATACGAAAGGCTTTCCTTTCTACTTTATCTAGGAGTGCGGTGTGAGAGGATCCTCCCCACACATGTGAACAATACTCAATACAAGGACACACTGTGCCCCTGTACAGAGCAAGAAGCTGTGCAGGGGTAAAGAACCCCTTGAGGCAGTTGAGCACACCCAGCTTCTGGGAGGCTGCCTTAGCGAGACTGGGAATATGGTCTTTCCAAGTGAGAGCAGAAGAAAAAGAGACACCGAGAACATTGAAGGAAGATGAAGGGTTGATTTTTGTATTGTTGAAGAATAAGGGATAGTCCTCTGGAGGTTCCTGACGGGTAGTAAGATGGATAAATTGAGTTTTGGAAGCATTAAATGCAACAAGGTTTTCTCTACCCCAATTGGAAATAGTAGCTAGATCAGAAGATAAGCATTTTATTTAGTAGTAGCCTCTACGTCTCCAACGTAGAGCTATATACTTTTCGTATAATTCCGTTCCGCTCTGGAGCGGGCAATTATCATAATCACTAGCGCGATTAAATTGATAACATCTAGAGTAGCACCTTACTCTCTCTACTAGGTACGTTGTACACACTTTTGAGGCTACTATTTTAAAGGAAATGAAAATATTGATGAGAAAGAAAAGAGAAAATTGCAGAACATTGTCCATCCTATCTGGCTCCTTAAGCCGTTGTCACGGGTCCACCGCACAACCCGACCTGGTTCATTAGATAATTCCTTTTCGCGCTACACTCTATGACGACACACTTTTTCTGGTGCTCTGTTTTTGTGCCTACCACACCTGTCACCTCCCCTTTGGGGGAGTTGTGGGCCTTATTTAAGGTACCTGTGATTCTAGACAGATGATACGTGCTGTAGGCACGCTAAAAAATGGGTTCAAATGTGTTTTTCTTGGAGTGTAGCGTCGAAACTGGAGGTTACTTCCTTTTTTGCCATCTGCGCATGCGTCGCCGCTTGGGCGACACTCGTTCATTTAGGCTTTGCCTTTTGTATTCATTTCACTTGTGGTGGCTTTAGTTTTGTCTTTAGTAAGCTTCTTGTCATTATAGTTTTTTGTCACTGCCTTTATTTTTGCTTTTATTTTCGCGTTCTTAGGCCTAGGCTTACTTGTGCCCTTCTAGTTGGTTGGAAGGGGGGGCACTGACCCTTGTGGGGCCAATCCCTTTTCTGGTCTTTTTCTTGTTGCTTCCTCTCATCAATAGTACAGGAACTAGTGCGCCCTGTAATTTCATATATTACTGATAGTAGGGTCATTTGCTTGGAATCCGTGACCATTTTGTTCCTACCTTTTTCTCTCGATGGATTTGACAACCTGAACCATTTTAAAGGAAAATTAGCTCCTATGCCCCTCTGAAAAATGATGGCTAACTCTGCTAGAGCCCAATATTCAAAATAGCCACCAACGCCATCTTGAAAAACATGAAATGTAATATCTCTGGCATCAGATGAGCTACAAGGACGAATGAGGTGTCCTTTTCACTAATTCTGGCATTACAAATCCACTGGAATGGTTATTGTATTGTATTGTATTGTATATTGTATTGTTATTGTATTGTATTATACTAATTGTACATACTAATCTGCCACTTCCTCTCATCAATAGTACAGGAACTAGTGCGCCCTGTAATTTCATATATTACTGATAGTAGGGTCATTTGCTTGGAATCCGTGACCATTTTGTTCCTACCTTTTTCTCTCGATGGATTTGATAACCTGAACCATTTTAAAGGAAAATTAGCTCCTATGCCCCTCTGAAAAATGATGGCTAACTCTGCTAGAGCCCAATATTCAAAATAGCCACCAACGCCATCTTGAAAAACATGAAATGTAATATCTCTGGCATCAGATGAGCTACAAGGACGAATGAGGTGTCCTTTTCACTAATTCTGGCATTACAAATCCACTGGAATGGTTATTGTATTGTATTGTATTGTATATTGTATTGTTATTGTATTGTATTATACTAATTGTACATACTAATCTGCCACTTCACTGTCACTACATGATTCACTGTATGAGCCACTATCAGAATCACTGTCCTCACTTTCGCTGCTATCATCACTGTTGTTCTCTGCCTGCGGATTTGTAGGTAGTGGTATGGATGGGTCTTCTCCTGGGTGACCTGGATGTGTGTGAGTTTGTGTTTTTTATCTGTGTTTATTTTTTGTTTTATGTTGTTTTTGTGTTTTCCCTGTTCTTGCTCTGTCTTGAGTCGGCTACCCCCAAAATGGGGATTGGGCCTGAGCATATAGATAGATAGATAGATAGATAGATAGGTATGGATGGGGGAAGTGGGGGCTGGGTTGAACGGACAGGCAGACATAGGCCATTTACAAGATGCCATCCATGGCCGATCGGTGAGGGGTGACTTTGGAGCTGGTAATGCTTTTGCAAATATGCAAAAGATAGTTTGCACGCTCCAAGTGTGGACGGAGACTGTCCAAGTCAGGCACAAGTCGGATAGTGCTTTTTTTCTTCTGAGCTCTCCACTTCGCTGCCCTCGCATCTCCCAGGGTCTTGCTTTTGGTATCACTATAGACATATCGAATGACAAACCGCTCCAAATCACTGATGACCTGTTCTGTGACTAGGAGCTGCGTACCACATGCTGCTAGCAGGTCGTGTGCCTCTTTAGACTTCTCCAGACGATCTGCGATGAGCTTCTTGCTTGTTCCATAGAAACCAGAGTTGTGGTCACACCCAGTGAGGACATGAAGTGGTATGATGGATGCAGCCATTGCCTCACTGCACAAACATCGGGCATCGATAAGCTGACGTTTGCGTTTCACACACAGAATTCCTGTTGTCTTCTGAGCAACATATGCCGCTTGCACGTAGTTGTCTGTGTCCTCTGTGTCAAGAACGACAGCTGCTGTGTAGCTGTCTGACCGGAGCACACTATATATGGTGAGCATTGCCGTATCTGCCTCTGCATGGGAGCTTGTGAGCTCTGGCACAAGCTTGCCTGTGGTGAGATTCTTTGCAGTGCTGCCAACTACACAGTAGATGATCTCGGTGCTAGTTGTTGCTGCTGTTCTCTGGAATTCCATTTGAAGAAATGCCTGAAGGCAGATTTTGTTCTCAGGTTTACCCAGGAGAGCATGGAAAACTTTACTAGAAGGAAATTTATCTTCTGTCTTCATGAAGACATTGCTGATTGGCAGGGTTTTTTGGCGCAGTATTCTCTCACTGTCCTTGATCGTGTAATTCTGATCGTATGAATCATTGATGCAAATGATGCGCTCAGCATGCTTGTGTCTCGTTAGAACGAAGTGCACCAACTTCTCTGCATAATCTCCCCAGGTATACTTGGTACCGTCTCCCTTCTCTCTGTCTTCAATGGTAGGAGTTGTTAGGCGCCAGATGAGGCCCATATCAATAATAGACGTGTATACATCAGGCTCTGGAATGACAGTCATAGTTAGTTTTTGTTGAAGCTTGCTTTTCTATGCCTTACGGATGGTTCCATTGACGTTGAAGATGGAAAGGCACTCGGCTGTAACACGATGCTGCAGGACTTCTTGAAGTTTGAGGGCACCACTCGTTTCAACCAGTCCGAGAACAGAGGCCAAGGCATTACGCTCCATTTCCTCAGTCTTTCCCTTCAGGTTCTCACCATCTGCTTTCTTCAATTCCTGAGTTGAAAAGTTCAAACGCTTGCTACGGGGAACTCTGTCGTTGAGAGACTTGGTCTTGGAATACACTCTCTCATTCAAGAACTGCTTCAGTTTGCTTGTGCCATCCTCCTTTGCCGATTTCAAGTCGGCAGCGAGAGCGTCTGAGGCTGGGATTCCTGACTGTAGGGATCGAAGTGTCTTGTTTGTATGGTCAAATGGATCACACTTGAATTCAGTGAGACATGCGCTTATATCCTGTACAGCTTGTTCATCCTTCTTCATTTTACTCGACGAGCAATCAGCATGCCTCCCTTTTCCTTGTTTCTTGCGATTAGCATGGCGATGGACCTTTGTTCTCACCCGATTGATGTTATTCTCATTCCGAGTGTTTGAAAGGAGCTGCTTTTCATTGTTCAGAATGGCCAACCAACCAGACTTCAGCTTAGAGCCCTTATTCATTGTTGACTCTATCCATATGTCGAGGGCGACACACGAATATGGTTTTCCTGTCATTGACTGTGCAAACATACCACTCTCCATGAATGCAGGCTGATCGACAGGAAGGGTATCAAGCACTGCGGTGAAATCGGGGAGATGCCGACCATACTTGTCATTATCATAGATTTGCATCAAAGGAAGCATGAGCTTGATTGAGAACTTGAACTCAGTCCAGTTGCTTGTTCTGATTGCATGGATATTTTGAGTTAGAACCTCAACCATTTCCATGAATGACATCCAGTATTCTGCTTGTGGGGCACCCTCAAAGTCCGTGAAGAGAACATCAACGAGGTCCTTCAGCTCAGCATTTCTCTCTAGCTCTGCATGTTCATCTGCAAGTTCCTGTGCATCAATCGGATGTCGAAGCTTGGCAAGGGATGCCTTTACTTCTTCAGATAGAGGGGAATCTTCCAAACGTTTGTCTATGACATGGTGGACCAGAGTCTCGTAGAATAGTCGCAAGCAGCGAACCCCACGCTTAACATGTTTTCCACGAAGGGCCTGATCAACAGACCCGTCTGCTATAACACCAGCTGCCACCAACACATCTGAGATGCCAGATCCCTTAAACCTCTTGTATATAGTGTAGATGAACGACATTTGGATGTGAAAGGGTGCCATGAATGGTAAGATTTTGCTGAACAGCTCAGCATTCTCACTTTTCAACTCTAGCATGAGCACGTAGACAGGATGATCACCAACAATTATTGCAAAAGGCATCTTTTTTTCTTCGATTGATTTTGCAAGCTTACACATCACATCATTGAGAATTGTCTTACTGGGTGGGTTGGGATAGGTCATGTGGTATATTGCTCGACTCTTCTCATCTGCATTTGACATGCTGGCGTGAAACCCTGAAAACCCAGGCACAGTCTGTTCTTCTGGCTTAGGTCTCGTTCGGTCATCTTGCGCCCTGGCCAATGCATGGATGACCACGAATTCTTTGCACCGATGTGTCAGGAGGAGGAGTACTTTGATCAGCTGGTGGCTTCCTGAGAGGTGGTTCCCCACGCTTCGCTGTCTTGTATGGGTTGACTTTTTGCATTTCACTTCCGAGCGTTTTGAGAGTTGTCGAGAGGTTTGATGCAAAGTTGGCACCGGGAACTGGTCTATCCTCGTGATTCTCGGAAGGAAGTTCTGTATCAAATGATTCTGGCTGCACAAACATGACATTAGTGCGGTGTGACTGGCCAGCACCGGTCAGTGTGTCGCTCTTGAAGTCATCGTTGTCGACTATAGCGATAGCAGGCTTACCCTCAGCTAGTTCGAAGGGGCAATCAGATGAGCACTTGAGGTCATTGACCACCCAAAAATCTCGCAGCATAAGTACGTCATTGTAACTGATGCCCAGTCCATCTTTGTGCATTATGTCGACTATCTCCCTATTCTTGGTCAGTCCATGTAGCAAGACAGAGAGATTTATCTCAAATGCAGTGCGTTTTCCAGTGATGTAGCTTGTAAGGATAGATGCAATCGATCGGACAGATGGACTGTCATCAATTGCAGACTTATTTGGGTGTTTCAGCCATGTGAGCAGCTTCAGCAGGAGCTCACTGAGGTCTTCTTCTCTCTCCAACTCGTGTATATATGGGAGCCAGGGAATAGTATTTGTCCTGATGACTTGCTCTTTGAGTCGTGCTGCAACATTCATCACCAACTGATCATTGCTGACACCCAATGAAGATATTGCCGCCTCGATGTATGTACCTGCTGCTGTTGTATCATATACCAGTTCACTCACATTCTTTTGCATGCGTTCATGAAATCCGATGTCTTCTCCAAATTCATTGACGAGAATTTCCTTTAAGTAGCTGGATTTTACTACTGAGTTATGTCCGTGATTTGAGATAATGCGCTTATAGTCCTGCAGCAGGCCTTGCAGTGTGCGAATTTCTTGGTCTTTGAAGATGACTTGACGAATATGATGAAAGAAGAGAGCTTGGGCCTCTCGGAGGTTTACACGCTGCAGATGTTGAGTGCTTTCATCTGAAAGGGGCTTGTGGTCACTTACATATTTGCGCCAGCACGCACGATGGTAGCGGATTTCCAACCCAAATGCTGTTTGACTATCTGGGATGGATGCAATCAGAGTGTCAAGTCTCAATCTCATGACCTCATCTTCCAGACGGACAGTATGTAACTTGAATTTAGTCCAGGCATCTACTGTTGATAGGAGTAAAATCTGCTTGTCACGATCACTACTCTGGTATGTCCCTTTCATTCACCACACACATAGAGTCTTATCGTGAAGGACACCCATACTGGAGCGGAGCCTTTTAGGTGCACTGGCCTCTGGGGAAGGGTCTTGTTGATCTGATGCTTCATCTCTTTCAAGACGTTCCTCAGATTTGTGTTTGCGTTTTTCGGCTTGAGAGAGCTTGCGCTTGCTGGATAATGATGCGTAACAAGTGCTATGCATGTGGTGACCCTTTGGTCCCTTCTCCCAATCCACATTTTCATGTATATGTTGAAACTAATCAAGTTCTTTCCATTGTAAAGACTTTTCCCGGATGGATTCCCACTTCTCAGGTGTAATGTTTTCCAAACGATCATCTGCGGTACATCGCTTACCACAGAGTAAAATGCACTCGTATTCATTTAATGTCTTGTCTGGTAACTCTTCACTCTCTCTTCTATTATCCATTATTTCGGTCACTTCACAAGTCGGCGATTTTCATCAGATGGGCATGCGATCCATCTGAAACAGTAAAAAAGTAATATTAGATATACACCGCAGGCAGAGAACAACAGTGATGATAGCAGCGAAAGTGAGGACAGTGATTCTGATAGTGGCTCATACAGTGAATCAGTGAAGTGGCAGATTAGTATGTACAATTAGTATAATACAATACAATAACAATACAATATATAATACAATACAATACAATAACCATTCCAGTGGATTTGCCAGAATTAGTGAAAAATGACACCTCATTCGTCCTTGTAGCTCATCTGATGCCAGAGATATTACATTTCATGTTTTTCAAGATGGCGTTGGCGGCCATTTTGAATATTGGGCTCTAGCAGAGTTAGCCGTCATTTTTCAGAGGGGCATAGGCGCTAATTTTCCTTTAAAATGGTTCAGGTTGTCAAATCCATCGAGAGAAGAAGGTAGGAACAAAATGGTCACAGATTCCAAGCAAATGTCCCTACTATGACTCGGGCGCCGTTTCGGCTAACTTCCGTTTTTAGCCTGGCCTAGAAGGGGGGCGTTTTGGTTTAGACTGCGGCTCTGCGGCCTCCTCAATCTGGCATAATCTGCCCTGGTATTGTTGGGCGGCCCCAGTGCTCTGTCTACCTGACTTTTCGGTCACTTGTTGCTTCCCCTCATCAAGGGCACAGTGACTGATGGCTCCCTGTAATTTCATGTATTACTGGCTCTGGTACCGAATAGGCTAACTTTCGCTTTTAGCCTAGCCTAGAAGGGGGGCGTTTTGGTTTAGACTGCAGCTCTGCGGCCTCCTCACTCTGGCATAATCTGCCCCTGTAGTGTTGGGCGGCCCCAGTGCTACCTAACGTTTCGGTCACTTGTTGCTTCCCCTCATCAAGGGCACAGTGACTGATGGCTCCCTGTAATTTCATGTATTACTGGCTCTGGTACCGAATAGGCTAACTTTCGCTTTTAGCCTAGCCTAGAATGGGGGCGTTTTGGTTTAGACTGCGGCTCTGCGGCCTCCTCAATCTGGCATTATCTGCCCCTGTTTTGTTGGGCGGCCCCAGTGCTGTATCTTCCTGATGCTTCGGTCCCTTGTTGCTTACCCTCATCAAGGGTACAGTAACTGGTGGCTCCATGTAATTTCATATATTACTGACTCTGGTACCGAATAGGCTGACTTCTGTTTTTTCACCTGGCCTATTCACATTCTTTATTAAAGGTTACAGTCCCACAAAACTGCGAACGTAGCCCGTTCTGATGAGTTTTTGTCTGACAGTTTTTGTTCTGTCTACTGCCCCTCTTACGGTCGTGCTTTGATTACCCACAGGCTCTCCCGCGCTTGTTGTGACTTGAGGAGGGTTACCTTTGGGCCCCTCCACTTTTCGAAGGGACTTTTCTTTTACTGGCCTTCCACCTTCATGGTGCCGCAGACCTCTCAGACACGTACCGATGGGTTTCCGCCCTCTGTCGGGGACTTCCCGCTCTAGGTCGGCCCTTTCATTTACGGTCCCATGGTCTCACTGGGCCCCTCCGATCTAGAACGGGACTCTCCGTTCTATGTCGGAGGTCTGTTTTCACACTGACTGATACCCACAGACGCTCTAGAACGGGAGTTTCCGTTCTATGTCGGAGGTCTGTTTTCACACTGTCTGTTACCCACAGACGCTCCCACGTCTGCTGTGACTTGCCAGGCTACCTTTCCTGGGTCCTCGGCTTACGGCGGGGCCCATTTGGGCCTCTCCGCTCTCGGACAGGCCTTTTCCCTCACGCACTACTGCCGTCTCATACCACTTCCCGCGCCTGAACGTACGAGTCTGTATACGAACGATTCCGCACGCCTTGGAACGCGGACGTTCCCGCTCGATGTTGGTACTTTTCCGCTCTCGAACGGACGTTGCCGTTTACGGTCACGCTACTCTTGGCTCAGTTTAGGCCTAGACTGGTCATCCTGCACTTCCATTAAGACGTATTTTAATGCTCCTTTTGACCAGGCTGTGCTTTCTGACCTACAGGACGTCTTCACTGATACCGGCTTTAAGGTATCAGTCTCCATTATATTTTGGGGTGTAGTTTCCTTCGGTTCTTCAGAGGGTTGAGCCTACCCCTTGGTTTTTTCTGACCTGGGGTTTGGGGCTATTTGGCCTGTTGCTGGTTCCCCTATGGCCTTCCTGATCCTCCTTTTGGAGGCTTCTCTTCAGCTTTAACTTCCAGTGGGACATGGGGGGGGGGGGGGGGCACTCTCCTTCATTGGACGGGACTCCAGTCTTCTCCAGGCCTAGTGAGAGCTTTTAGGCTACTCCCTGACCTGGTGCCTGTAGCCTATTCTGGGATCTCTGATCTTTATTTTGTGCATGACCTCATGACTAATACTCCTGCCTGGGGGGGCACTCTTTGGCCTTCTTCTTAAGGATTCATCGACTTTCAGTGTTTTTTTCGTGGTGCTTCTGAACAGGCTTTCGTCTTGTCTCTGCCAATGACATACATGCGTCCATTGCCATGGCCTTTATTTTCATGGTGCTTACAAACAGGCTTTATTCTTGTTACTGTCGATGACATACATGCATGCCTACACGTATACGGCCTACACGGGGTCTTCACAGGTTTTTTTTCTTCTGGTTCCAGTGTAGTATGTACTTCGCTCTGCTCTCGCCACGGGTTCCTCACCGGGTGGTGAGTTCCACCCATCCTACATTCGCCCTACATCCCGCTCCAGAGCGGCTTTCCGTCCCCGAGCGGAGCGGCCCGTTCTGGTCCACTCCTCTCTGGGTCGGTGCTAGGGTGCTTTGCTTTGCCTCTGTATAGGGACTCGGTTGCAGTAGTTCACGGACTTCTCCTTTTCATCAGATTGTGCTCCCACTCTACTCTGATGGTACCCTTGGGCGTTTTCTTCTCTTCAGTACCTTCAACCTTTGGGTATTATTATTATCCTCTTCCATTATAAGGCTTTTCATGCCTTCCTTCTCGGGACTTGCACGGGGTTCTTTGCACTTGCAGGTTCGCCTGGTCTCTCCCTGACCCTCCGCATGGGGTGTCCCTCTTCACCCCTCACCACGCCACCAGAGAAGGGTGCCCTGGAACGAGTTCACAAGCCCTGGCAGCGCACTGCTCGCATGCTCTCCACCCTCTTCGAGCGACTGCACCTAGCTCGGCTTCCCCTTAGGCTTATTGTAGCCTGACCGACTAGGGTGCTCGGGAAGGGTGGGGCCCTATTCGGGCGAGTGCGACTGCAGTTTGCCATCGCCTCCGTCGGCTTCATTCAGTGTCCCTTCCATGAGGCTGTGCGTTGTCGCCAGTCTCTGTGGTTTTCCTTCTGTACACTGGCGCCGGCTGAGGTCCGCACGTCGCTGTTGCTTTCTGTGCTCCCTCCGGAGGGGCTCTTCTCATGCCCCTGAATGGCAGGGGTCTTCCCTCTTTGCTGCTGCGGGCCTCTTAGCTCCCCGTCCGCCTGGGATGTCACGACCCTCCTCAACCACTTCCCCTTAGTTGAGGTCGGCAGACCGGGTCGTAACGAAGCCGCCAGACTCGGGGCCCCTACCGGCTCTTGCGTCCCCACTCTTGGTTTAGCTTCGCCGTTCGTGGGCACACCGGGTAATACGGCAGGGTCTGTCCTCAAGGTGCCGGTCCACGTTTCCACTCCAGCGACCTGTGTGACATCGGCCTGTCATCGGCCTGTCTCCCCAGACGTCGCCTAAGTTATTCTGTCCATGCACGTGGATGGGATTATTCAGGAAGTCTCGCCTCACCAGCGGGGCTTCCTGTCGCATGTCTTTCTGGTCTCCGTGACGGACAGTGAGGTGTTGTGACCGGTGGTCGACCTGTCGTGCCTCGTATTGATGACTCTAATTATGTCACGTTCGGCGGTTTACCCTTCGGTCTCCATGTCGCCCCTCGTGTCTTTACGACCCTCGTCGGACTGGCCTTGCCTCCCCTGCTCACTCGGTGTCTTCCGCTCCTATTTTTCCTTGGTGGGTGGGATCTTCTCCGCGAACTCTCCCACACACTGTGTACACGATGCTCTCCTTGTTCCTCCTCGTTCCTCGGTTCGGTTTCCTAGTCGCCGTTCCCGAGTCCTGCCTTCCACCGTCGCACGATGTGCCGTGGGCGGGCCTCGACTGGGACAGGTCGAGCACGCCTGTCACCCTGAGTCAGGTGACTGCGTAGTCTTTTCGTTTTTCAGGACCTGGCTGGGTACCTGTTTTACCACGCACTCCTTTACACCGTCACACTGCGTGTAACCTACCTGCCCGGGACTGCCAACCTATGGGCGGTTGCTTTGTCGTTGGGACATGGCACCCGGGTAGTTTGGTCTTTCCAACACACCGTATTCGATGTGTTTTCGCCACCCGACGCCCTTTTTGATGTGCAAAGTCTTCCACAGGCTGAGTGGGTACATGGATTTTGTTTGGTTGTTCACTTTCATCTGGCCGGCACACGCCTGGTCCGCTCAGCTGTGGCGGTGGCGCCCGAGTCCTGTTCCCCTATCGTTCCCCGATTTCCACTTGGGATCGATTGGTGACCTAGGGACCTTGTTGGCCTTCACATCATGGATGTTTGTGAGGCAGGCTGGCTGCCGAAGTTTAGTCGATCTTTGACTGTCAAATCCTCTCCACTGGACACATTCTCAGTGGCAGACTTCCGTCTCTCACTGGCACGGTTTTCCTTCTGGGATGACCAACGCATCACGGACACGCCTGTCGGTGGCGTTCGTGTTTCCCTACCTCATTTGGTTATTTTTGAGATGCGTCCCAACATATGCACCACGCTTAGGACCCGCCTGTCGGCTATTTGGGTACCGTTTGAGTCATTCACGGGGTTGGTCGTTCCTCACAGGGCATTGGATTTCCTCATGCAGGCCTGCTTTGGGCTTAGGCCTACCCCGCGTCAGATTCCTCCTCAGTGGTCTCTGGCGGAGGCTCTCCCTCTGCTCTAGTCTGCCTCTTACACTATTTACCCCGCGCCTGAACACTTCCATGCCATGACACTGTTCCTTCTGGTTTTGGCGGCGGGTGACGGCGTCTTGGAGATGGCTGCCATATCTAGGACCCGGCATTGCTTATGTTTTCTCCCGTCCTTGGGTCAGTTCCTTTGGCTCCGTCTGTTCGTTTTGTAGCTACAACCGTACGCGACACTCCCGTTTTTAGGCCTTTCCTGTCCCGGCTTCCATACGTGGTAGGGTTCATCGTCCGTTATGCCCGGTTCAAACCCTGCATCCGTATTTGTACTCGGCCAGGCCAGTGTCGGGGTTGACATTACGGGTGGCGCCTACGTCTGATAGGAGGCTTGATTGCCGGGCTGTGGGACTTCGCCTGTGTCGGGTTCTTCGGGCCAGTAACCCGTACGTTCAGGGCACAGCTCATGCCGTCCATTCGTACGCTGCTACATTCAGGATTTACTTGATTTTTCTCTCCCGGACTTTGCCGACACAGGGTTTTGGTCTTCCCCCACCACGTTTGTCTCCTCCTCTCTGTCGTTGTCCACTGACAGACCGGGGCGTCCTTGTAGTGCGTTGGGCCTGCAGGTTCCCTCGGGGTCTACCTGCAGGGTTCCTTCTGTCTCTTGTCCTTCTCCTGTCCTGTCCTTCCCTTATTGGGGGTTGGTGGGGGGGGGGGGGAGGGATGGGAAGGGTATTGCACTATACCCATACTTGCACCTATGTTAAAGATTAATAACTGGGCTAAGCTTTTGATATACTTTCTAGTCTTAAGTATACTACATTCTTTCGGTATGTCTTGTCCTCATACCACTGAACTTTTCTCATATGGGTTTTAGCGCTCGTCACTGACACTGCTCATGTAGTTTCTCGTCGCATCCTGTACGGTACTCCTATTCGGCGTATGCCGGTTTACTCGTTACAGTATGGGTCGTCCTGCTTTCTTCCGGAAGGAGGGGGGGGGGGATCCTGGAATTTATATTCATCATTATGAAATGCATCATTCTTTGTCTTAGGCTAACTTATCTCATGGAATAAGACTTGACTGTACTTGACCTCTCTTGATATGCACCTGTCTGTACACTCTTTATATAAACTCTCTTGTTTAAGTCGGTCTTTCCATGGTCCTGATATTTCCTAAGGGCTAAGTTTGTGGTTTTTTGCTTTGATGTCCGCCTCCAATTTGTTACTCTAGCTCTACGTTGGAGACGTAGAGGCTGCTACTAAATTGGGAGGTTTGACACTCTCCCAGTACCAAAGAAGGAAAACCTTCTATTTGGTAGGTAGCCTCGGAGTATCCAACGTCATAGTATCCCGCCCTCAGACCGTACCCCTGCCCATCCAATCTTGTCTAATTAACTTGATACCTGGATGATCTAATGAACCCGGTCGGGTTGTGCGGTGGACCCATGACAACGGCATAAGGAGCCAGATAGGTTGGACAATGTTCTGCAATTTTCTCTTTTCTTTCTCATCAATATTTTAATTTCCTTTAAAATAGTAGCCTCAAAAGTGTGTACAACGTACCTAGTAGAGAGAGTAAGGTGCTACTCTAGATGTTATCGATTTACTCGCGCTAGTGATTACGATAATTGCCCGCTCCAGAGCGGAACGGAATTATACAATAAGTATATAGCTCTACGTTGGATACTCCGAGGCTACCTACCAAATAGAAGGTTTTCCTTCTTTGGTATTGGGAGAGTGTCAAACCTCCCAATGGCTTCATTACGTTTACTTTTGAGGGACTGCTGGCTGGGGCGTTCTGGAAAACTAATTGAGTGGTGTAAAGTAGAGTCGTCTGCATATGAATGGATGGGACTGGATGTACAGTTGAGAAGATCATTTATGAAAATTAGAAAGAGAATAGGAGATAGGGCAGAACCCTGAGGAACACCGGAGTTGATAGGATGAGGAAATGAGTGATGGCCGTCCACAACCGCAGCTATAGAACGGCCGGAAAGGAAATTAGAGACAAAGGCACAGATGGAGGGACAGAAACCGAAGGAGGGCAGTTTGGAAATTAAAGATTTGTGCCAGACTCTATCGAAGGCCTTCGATATGTCTAGTGCAACAGAAAAAGTCTCACCGAATCCCGAAAGTTGGATGACCAAGAGTTAGTAAGATATGGAAGATCACCAGTAGAGCTACCCTTAAGGAAGCCATACTGGCGATCTGAGAGCAGATTATGAGAAGAGAAATGCTTAAGAAATTTGGAAGCAGGAATAGTTTCAAAAACTTTAGAGATACAAGAGATGAGAGCAATTGGACGATAGTTGGAGGGTTGAGAGTGGTTACCCTTCTTTGGGACTGGTTGAATGAGAGCAAACTTCCAGCAAGAAGGAAAGACGTTAGAGGAGAGACAGAGACGAAAGAGTTTGCCTAGGCAGGGGGTCAGCACGGAAGCACAGTTTTTAAGTACAACAGGAGGAACACCGTTCGGACCGTACGCCTTCTTAGTATTAATCCCAGAGAGGGTAGAAAGTACATCTTTAGAAGAGATTAGGATATTAGGCGTAAGTAGGAGAGAGGGGGGTGGAGAGGGAGGAATAGCACCGGAATCATCCAAGGTAGAGTTTCTGGCAAAAGTTTGAGCAAAGAGTTCAGCTTTGTCAGAGGAAGAAGTGATGGTTGTGCCATCAGAGTGGAAAAGGGGAGGGAAAGACGAGGAAGAAAAGTTGTTGGAGAGGTTTTTGGCTAGATGCCAGAAAGCTTGGGAAGAGCTAGAGTTGGATAGTTCAGTGCATTTATTATTGATGAAAGGGTGCTTGGCAAGTCGAAGAACAGATATGGCTTGATTCCGGGCAGAAACATATGAAGAATGAGATTCTTGAGTTTTAAGGCGTCGGTACCTTTTGAATGCTTCCTCCTTGTTGTGGACAACAGTAGAACAAGCATGAGTAAACCAAGATTTTTTTGCATTAGAGTGAGAGAAAGAAGATGAAATGTACGCTTCCATGCCCGAGAGGATTAACTCTGTAATGCGTTCAGCACTTTCCGAGGGTCCTCGGCCACGGAAGCAGAAGTCATTCCATGGGAAATCAAAGAAGGACTGCCGGAGAGCCTCCCAGTCGGCAGCGCCAAAGTGCCACAAGCGCCGCCGGCTGGGAGGATCGGATGGCCGTACTGAAGAGATAGGACAGGTGACGGAGATAAATTTATGGTCTGAGGAGCCCAAAGGAGAGAAAAGATTGACAGTATAAGAAGAAGGGTTAGAAGTCAGAAATAAGTCAAGAATGTTGGGCCGATCTCCGAAGCGATCCGGGATACGGGTGGGTTGCTGGACCAGCTGCTCTAGGTCATTTATGATAGAAAAGACGTAGGCTTGTTCACCAGCTTTGTCAGTAGAGTGAGAGGAGAGCCATTGGCGGTGGTGAACGTTGAAATCTAAAATGGAGATTTCAGAGAAGGGAGAGATAGATAGAATGTGTTCCACTTTAGAGTTTAGATAGTCGAAGAATTTGGGAAAGTCGGTTGAGTTAGGGGAAAGATAGACAGCACAAAAATATTTAGTATGAGAATGACAGGATAGTTTGAGTCATAAAGTTGAGAATTCAGAGGAGTCGAAATCGGGAACACGAGGGCAAGTGAATTTGTTGTGCACGTATGCACAACATCCGCCTCTGGCTTTGAAACTAGGATAGAGAAAGTAGGAGGATAAAGAGAAGGGGCTGCTGGCAGTTGCTTCAGACACCTGAGTTTCGGTGAGGAAAAGAAGATCAGGTTTGGAGGAGGAAAGATGGTGTTCAATAGAGTGAAAATTAGAGGAAAGGCTGCGAATATTGCAAAAGTTGATAGTAAGAGTGACAGGCCGTGGTCCAGAGTATTTAGAGGGGTCGTCAGGGGAAGGTCGGGCATGTGTGGGGGTATTTATGCCGCCCCCCCCCCCCCACCTGGGGACTCCGAGGCTGGGCCTCAACATAGCTCAACAAAACTCAACAATAACTCAACAATAATACAACATAACTCAACAATAACTCAATAATAACTCAACACCAACTCAACATACCAATAACTCAACAATAACTCATCAATAACTCAACAATAATTCAACATAACTCAACAATACACTTGTTACTTACTTGTTACTTGGTGTGGAGTTTCTCAGCCGCGCTCCGTCACTAGATGTGACGCTCGACGCAGCTGCCCTTTAAACCATCTAGCACTTGTAGTCTTGTCTTACAGTGCCATCTTCTAAGTCATAACACTCCCTGAACAAATGTGTTTTTAGTGACTTTTTAAAGGCCTTTATGTTCGCACACCTTTTCACATTAACTGGTAGATTATTATAAAGTCTCGGTGCACTCTTTTCGAAGGCCCTAAATCCAAATTCATGATTGCACCGTGGCTCATTCAATTGATGCAGCACGTTGCCATGTCTCAGCATCATATCAGTGCCAACATTGAAGTCTTCCAATAAGTCTCGCACATATTCCGGCTTTCCAAAGTTCAAAGCTTGATACACTATAACACACAGTTTGAATATGATCCTCGCTTTCACCGGCAGCCAATGCAGGTCAATTAATGCCGGCGTTATACTCGCACGGAATGGTAAACTCTTTATTAATCTTGCTGCTCTATTCATTATAAGTTGTAGTTTTCGTAGCAAGTAATTTGGTAGTCGATAATATAGAGAATTACAATAGTCTAATTTACTAATTACATGATTGTGGATCAACATTTTGGTTGTATTAATATCCAGATATTTTCTCACAAAAGCAATATTCCTCAGATGATAGGCAGAGATTCGCACTGTTTGATTAATCTGGTTTTTAAATGACAGTTCACTATCAACCAAAACTCCCAAATCCTTCACCACACTACTCACAGTCATCACACTATCATTGATATTGAGGCTTTGCACGCCCAGTCTCTCAAGGTTCACCCGTCTGCCTACTAATAGGCATTCAGTTTTATTTTCATTTAATTTCAGTTGCTTTGACTCCATCCACTTCCCAATGTCTTTTAGTAAACCACTAATCTTCTCCTCAACATTCACACTCAACAATAACTTACCATAACTCAACAATAACTCAACAATAGCTTAACGTAGCTCAACAGTAACTCTACAATAACTCAACAATAACTTGTATAACTCAACAATAACTCAACAGTAACTCTACAATAACTCAACAATAACTCATCATAACTCAACAATAACTCAACGATAAATCAACATAACTCAACAATAACATAACTCATCAATAATGCAACATAACTCAACTATAACTCAACAATAACTCAATTCCTTCAACCTTTACCCTTGGTTCCTGTCCTATTCCTTTCTGTACTACTCCCGATCACCCTGATGCCTAGGAGCCACCCTCTGCGGTTCCCCTAACTGACTGAACTTTAACTTTAGGGCAGACGTAATTACTCTCGGTATTTGCACACCCACAGTTCTCTCTCTCTCTCTCTCTCTCATTTACCCCTAAATGACATTATAGCAAAAAAATAGCCAATTTCAAAAGGGACATTAAACCTACTTAATATCATTCATAGAAAACGTGGCTACTGTGTTTTCATGAGAGAAAACGTAGTAAGGAGATGAGTATACATGGTAGACTATTTTAATTTTATATATGGCATTATAATAAGGAACACACTCTCATTCTCATTTTGCTTACACATACTGTATACACACCCCTTCAGCAACAATATTACTCATAGTTTTTGGGGTTGTATTTTAGGGTGACAACATAATTTGACGCGACACTTTTACCTATAGGCTACTTAATTTTGTGTAGACGCAGGTACAGAGTTGGGAGGGAGATTAGGATACATAGCTCAGCCCTCTCAGTATTCGAGGACGCGTTATCCCAATATTCAGGGTAATATTAGACGATTTTAATCAGTTTTAAAAAACCCTCTACGCATCAAAGGGGTAAAGTCCATCTCAGTTATCCCTTTGACTCCCACAATTCCCTTCCTAAGCTGAATACAATCGTTTACTGATAGCCAAAATAAAAGGAAGAAAGACGTCTTCGTATTTTTTAGTGCCTATATCCCTCTTCTTAATTATTACTCTGCATCGATATCAGAAATTATTGGGGTTTATGTACCGGTACGCGAGTATATTGGCTTCGTTATCTAATGGACTTCTTATTTTTATTTTTATTTTTATTCTTATATTACCGGTATTAATATTAATATTTTGCTTCGATGTCTAATGGATATGTTTTCTTCTTATATTATTATTATTATTATTATTTTAATTCTTCTTCTTCTTTATCATTATAATTATTAATAATATATTTTCATTATGATATTTTGTCAGCTTCCCTTTGATAGTTGTGTGGCAATACGGTCGATCTGCATATGATTGTTTTTGTTTGCAGATATTCATTCGAAATAATTCGTCATTTTATCCTAGTTTTCATCATGTTGGCTTTAGGTAAGTTAGGTTAGGTATATTCTGGCTATCATCAGACGGTTGTATTAAGTTCACAAAGAATCTCTGGGAATTAAAGGGGTAAAAACACACTCTCTCAAGTGACCACTTGCGAGTTTCAGGCTATAAGGAAGTTGGAGCCGTGAACATCGATATTAAACAGAAATACAATAATAATGTAGGTTTCCGATGGTATGTTGAATTGGATTTTATGTATTTATAAATGTACTACGACCGTATTTTAGCTGTAAATTATGTTAAATATCGTTGTCTACAGCTCCAACTTCCTTATAGAACGAAACTCACAAGTCGGCAATTGACCTTCCGACTTCTGCAATTCTTAGGATCAGTCAGTTTAAAATAGTTTTTGATCAAATAGGTTGATACAGGTTATACATCAGATAGGTTAAAATAGTTTAGGATTAGATAGGCTAGGACTAGATAGGTTGCAATAGGTTAGGATTAGATAAGTGCAAATAGGTTAAAATCAGATACTGTAGGTTAAGATCTAAATAGTTTAGGATCAGAAATGGTAAAATAGGTTAGGATGAGACAGGTTAAAATAGGTTAGAATCAGATAGGGTAAAATAGGTTAACATCAGATAGGGTAAAATAGGTTAGGATCAGATAGGTTACAATAGTTTAGCATCAGCTAGGTTACAATAGGTTAGGATCAGATAGGTTAAAATAGGTTAGTATCAGATAGGTTAAAATAGCATGAATGTGCTTTCTGATTGTTAGGCTAAAATGAATTATAAATCAGATATTTTAAAATAGGCTGGGATGAAATAGGTTAATCTCAGATAAGTTAACCCTTTCAGTACCGGTACCGTCCTGTTAACTTAATTCTGGCTACTATTAGATGTTTTTATTCAGTTTAAATAGGGCCTCCAGCAATTAACAGGCTTCGACCTATCTCACTCAACCTTTTTACTACCACAGATCCTGCTCAAACTGCACAAAAGCGTTTAAATATACTAAAATGTACAATTAAAAGGCATCGCCGCTACAGACGGGGTTAACATAGGTTAGGATTACATAGGTTTAAGTAGGTTAAAATCAGATCAGGTTAAAATATGTTATATATTAGATAGGTTAAAAGGGGCTAGGATCAGATAGATTACAATAGGTTAGGATCAGATAGGTTAAGGGGCTGGTGGCAGGTTTTTGGTATGTTAATTAATTTATTAATTTATTTATTAGTTTCCTCGCTAGACCTCCATCAAGCTTAGAAAAACACTCCCTAGACCCCCTTCAAGATACATTTGTACATTTTTCGGTAGACAAAATGACCCGGCCGAAGGCCGCTTCCTCTTAAAATTATAGGCTTGCCAGGAAAAAATCGACACCTAACTAGCACAAAAGACCCTAAAATTTAAAACGAAATGGGTCGAAAGGTGTTAAAATCACCAAACTAATTGGCCAAACGTCTTATAATCTCAAAAGTAATGGGGCTAAACACGAGGGAGAAAAAGGACCAGCAAAACGACCCATCTCCCCTTAAAATAGGTCATAAATCAGATAGTTTATAATAGCATGAATGTGTTTTTCTGATCGTTAGGCTAAAATAGGCTAGACATCAGATAGGTTAAAATAGGTTATAAATCAGATAGGTTAAATAGGTTAGAAATTAGATAGGCTAGGTTAAAATAGGTTAGAAATAAAAAAATTGGTTACCAATCAGATAGGTTAAAATTGGTTGGAAATTAGATAGGTAAAAAATCAGATAGTGTAAATTATGTTAAGATCAAATAGGTTAAAATAGGTTAGATATCAGGTAGGTTAAAATAGGTTAGAAATCAGACAGTTTAAAATCAGATAGCATACAATAGGTGAGGGTAAGCGGAACATCTCGCTACCAAAAGCCGAATATTGCAGCTTTCCAATATCCCTTATGATAAACGGTGACCAAACTTGGCCAGCACGCCTTTAGCTGCGGCCTCACTATATACCTCTTATGTTTTAAGGGGACAGTGGCCGGTTTCTTGGGCTATTAAATAATTTATTCATTTATTTTTTAGTTTCCTTGCTAGACCTCCATCAAGCTTAGAAATACACCCCCCTAGATCCCCCTTCAAGATAAATTTGTACATTTTTTGGTAGAAACATTTCCCGGTCGAAGGCCTGTTTCGCTTAAAATTACAGGCTCGCTATCGCTCGCCAGGAATAAAACCCGAGTCCTAAATGGCACGAAAGGTCTTAATATTGACAACAAATGGGGCGAAAGGTCTTAAAATCGACAAACTAATGGAAGGAACGTCTTAAAATCTCAAAACTAATATGGTAAACACGAAGGAGAAGGAGGTCCAGAAAAAGCGAGTAGTAGCCCTTTAAAATTAAGCTGCTGTCACACGAGCGCTTTTTCCGTCACTTTTCCATGAGCAAGTTTTTTCTCATATTATTTCGGAAATTTTTTGAACTGGTATCGGTAACTACGCAGAAGGTAGATTATGTTAGGCTGCTCAATTCTGATAAAGTGTAATTGTTTAAGCTTCCGGACCATAATTGCCTCTCGAGAAAGGGCTTGTGTGACACTACCAGGGCTAGAGGCATTAACCCCTTGAGGATTATGATGCATTTGGCATTTAATTCTGACTATCATTAGACGATTTTAATCAGGTTTGGAAGGCCCTCTAGTAATCAAAGGGGTAAAAGCTATCTCCGTAATCCCTCTGACTACCGCATTTCCTTCCTAAGCTGAATATAATCAGCTACTGATAGCCAGAATTAAATTAGGAAACGCGTCATAATCCTCAAGGGGTTATTAACCCCTTCAGTACCGGTGTCGTCCTTTTTCATTATATTCTGGGAACTTTTAGACCGTTTTAATCAGCTTAGGAAAAACATCTACCAGTTAAAAAGCTACAGTCTATCTCAATTAATGCTTCTAGCTACCATATATCCTTCCTAAGCTTCACAAAATCGTCTAAATGCAGCTAAAATAAGTACAACAAGACGTCACCGGTACTGAAGGGGTTAAGGAGAGATTTATAGTTTGCTCCCTAGACCTCCATCAAGCTTAACAAAAATACCCCCAAGACCCCCCTTCGAGATAAATTTGTAAATTTTTCGGTAGAAAAATGTCCTGGCCGAAGGCCTGTTCCTTCTAAATGACAGGCTCGCTACCGCTCGCCAGGAATAAAATCGACACCTAAATGGCACAAAAGGATCGCTCACCAGGCAATTATCGACACCTAAATGACACGAAAGGTCTTGAAATTGACAAAGAAAAGGGGTGAAAGATCTTAAAATCGCCAGACTAATGGGGCAAATGTCATAACATCTCAAAACCAGTGGGGCTAAGCATGATAGAGAGAGAGAGAGAGAGAGAGAGAGAGAGAGAGAGAGAGAGAGAGAGAGAGAGGGGGAGGGGGGGGTCCAGAAAAAAACACCTTAGTCTATTCTTCACCGGCCTCCAGCAATGAACAAACTTCGAACTATCTCACTTAACTCTTTTCACTCCAACAGATCCTTCTTAAACTGCACAAAATCGTCTAAATAAAGTTCAAATACACTTTTACAAAACGTCGATACTACAGATGGGGCTAAGTGAAAATCTCCCTTAAGGGTGGATGGGCGTATATATATCCTCGTTTATATACAGTATACAGTATTATGTGTATACAGTATACAGTATTATGTATATACAGTATACAGTATTATGTATATACAGTATACAGTATTATGTATATACAGTATACAGTATTATGTATATACAGTATTATGTACAGTATTATTATGTATATACAGTATACAGTATTATACAGTATACAGTATTATGTATCATTCTTGTAGTATACAGTATTATGTATCATTCTTGTAGTTTCCTCCCTAGCCCTCGATCAAGCTTAAAAAATACCCCCCCCCCCCCCCACATACCCTCCTTCAAAATAATTGTACATTTTTCGATATAAAAATTTCCCGGCCAAAGGCCGATTCCTCTTGAATTACAGGCTCGCTATCGCTCGCCAGGAACAAATCGACACCTAAATGGCACGAAAATCTAATATTGACAAAGAAATGGGGCGAAAAGTTTTAAGATCGCCAAACTAATGGGGTTAAACATGAGGAAGAAGGGGGACCAGAAAAATGACCCCCTCCCCATAATATTTCCTATAATGACCCCTTAATGTTCGGATTTCCATACATTATTGACTGCTGCTCTTGATTGATGGGGTGATTTGTGATCCCCATTAACCCTTTGAGGATAATGACGCGTTTGGACAGTGTATTATGGCTATCACTAGACGATTGTATTCAGTTTAGAGATATATTGTAGGAGTCATAAGTGCTAATTGCGATGGATTTCTTACCCCTTTGATTCGTAGAGGGCGCCTTCCATACACATACCACTTACACATACACACACAACCACTTACACACACAACATAACTTACACACCCACAAAGATACAACCCCCCACCCCCTACAGACACACAACTATAGCCACGCACACAACCATAGCTGTACACACACACACACACACACACACACACACAACAGCCCTCGTACATGAAAAAAGTACACGATAAATAGAAACCCAAAGCACCACCACCCTGCCCTCGCGTAATCACCACCACACCCACGCCAGCTATCATTGCCCTCGTTACTTCCTCTTTCAACTTGGGATAAGCAGTTCTCTCACACCCACAATCACGCCCACACACAGAGCCAGCACACAATAATGATAGCTATTGATAGTTGCTACCTTGTGTGTCGTATATATAGGGTTTATACACACATATATCAGAACTATACTTGCTTATACACATACATATAATAATCTTCAGCAGACATATACACACACGTTATTTTTTCTATGTGAGTGAGGGAGACAAACGGCAGACCTGCCTGTGACGAGTGCCTCCCCCAGAGTTGAAGGAGTGACAGGGCCAAGATCAAGAGACGTTCGAGCTAAAATGCCTGGAAACACGGAGTTTGAAGCAATTTAAGGCGTAGGATGAGGGAAAGACTGATTCTGGGAGAAATTTCCAAAGTTCAGCTGTTGAATAGAAAACAGATTGACAATAACGTAAAACTCTTGGATTGGCGAGTTACACAGAGTAGGGGGGGGGGAATTGGGTTGCAAGACGGGTACGTGCTACGTGCTCTACGAAGAGGGGGTGGTATACACAGAGAGCTCTAAAGAAGACTGATTATTGTAATAGCGGTAGAATAGTGAGAGAGATGCAACATTGCGGCGAAGAGAGAGAGAGAGAGACTGCAGAGAATTGGTGAGTGGACGTGAGTTAATGAGATAGAAGGCTTTCTGTTCTACTTTGTCTAGAAGTGCTGTGTGAGAGGATCTTCCCCCCACGTGTCAACAATAGTCAATACATGGACGTACTGTGCCCCCGTACAGAGCAAGAAACTGCGCTGGGATAAAGAACCCCAGGAGGTGGTTGAGCACACCCAGCTTCTGGGAGGCTGTTTTAGCAAGAGTGGTAATATGATCTTTCCAAGAGAGATTAGAAGAAAAAGAGACACCGAGAATATTAAGAGAAGATGAGGGGTTAACTTGTATGTTGTTGAAGAGTAAGTCATAGTTTTCTGGAAGGGGACGACGAGTAGACAGATATAGAAATTAAGTTTTGGAAGCATTGAAAGTAACAAGGCTTTCTCTGCCCTAATTAGAGATAGTAGAAAGATCAGCAGATAGGTGCTTTATGGCCTCGTTACGTGGGTTTTGGAGTTTCTGCTGTAGGCTAGTTGAATACTGTAATGTAGAGTCGTCAGCATATGAGTGAATGAGGCTGGAGGTGCAGTTGAGAAGGTCGTTAATGAATAATAGGAAGATGCCTACACCACATACATATACTCAACACACAAACACTTACACACGCATACATACATACATAACATACACACATCCAAACACCTCCCCCTCAGAAAATAGATAGATAGATAGATGGATAGACAGATAGAGTAAATACAGCATATTCCCCTACTCCCTGGATATACGAACCACTCACACACACACTATTCCAGGAAATTATTGATAACTACAGATATGATTCTCTCTTTGTGGTGGCTATAGGTTTGGTCCCTGGCGGTGGAGGGGGAATGATGGCCGTGTAATTCTCCTGTGTGCTGCTAATGAAGTACTTCTGTTTTTACACTAGCTGGTACCATGTTTGTTGGGCAGTAGCTGATCCCATTCTTTATATATACAGTATATACAGTATAGTATGTATTAGGTTTTGTTTTATTTCTTTTATTGGTTTTGCTATTTAAGACATATTTATATATACTGTTTATATATATATATACTTTTTGTTTTAGTTTGTCCGCTAAGCACCCTTCAAGCACTGAAGTTTAAAAGAAAGCCCAGATTTTATTAGGGTATATTAATAGACAGTTTTAGATTAGAATTATGATGATTATCACGCTGTGTAGTGCTCTGATACAGCCTCTTATAGAATATGCTGTTCAGTTCTGGTCTCCAGCACTCAGGAAAGGAGTGACTAGATCGAATCCAAGCTAGGGCTACAAAGTTTAGTCCATCGATTAGAAGAATGAGCTATTAGGAGCGGTTGAGAGGTTTTTGTGTCTTTTCGTTGAAAATACGTAGCCTACGAGGTCAACTAATTGAAGTGTTTAAATACTGAATGGGCTTGGCAATGTGGATTATAGCACAATGTTTAGCCTGAACATAAATACAAAACGCAACCATGGCTGGAAGTTCAAACTGAACAGATTCAGCATTATTATGTGTGGTGACATTTTCACACAATATTTGTTCTACCTGGAGCAAACTTCCTTCAGAAGTTGCAAATATATTTTTAGTAGAGCAGTTCAAGAAAGGGGTAGATAGTGTTTTGCAGATTCAGCAATTAGTGTACCGGTAGTTCACTATAAAGTATCTCTCTTTGAACTTGAAGTATGTCCCCAGAATAGACCACAGGGTTTTTACTAGTAACTATTCCTTATAACACACACACACACACACAGAATCCTAAAGTTATTTTTTCGGCTATCCCCCCCCGATGGAGAGGATTGTACCATGGTCCCTCCCTAGCCAGGCTGCTCAACTATCAACTTGTGTTAGCCTACCCTACACGTACTCCTCTCACAAGTGAATCTATGTATGTACAGTTTGCCGCACATATTCTATTCCGTTGGGGTCATGATTTGGCAGCCCTTCACCCACTTCCCCAACCCCCCTCCCTCGCTCCACCTCCTATCTTCTACTATTGATAGGAGGTGGAAAGAGGGAGGGGAGCTGGGGAGGTGGGTGCGGCGCTGCTAAGTTACGATTTGGTGGGATGGTTGAGAAATGGAATCATGTGCGGAAAACTGTACAATCGTGCTAAAAAGTCATGACTAGATTCCCAGTAACTTTCGTTCAGAAAGTGCTATCTGGCTACAATTAAGGTTCTACTATATACAATTATTACACACCAGGGATAAGTATTGTTGCAATATATTTCTTTCATTATGTGAGAGGAAACCATATAATACGAAAGGTGAGACTAAGCCAAACGAGAGAATGTGAAACTCATAGTATTTCGCTCACTAGATTCAGGATTAAAATGTGGAGGAAGTCTTTTAATGCTTGAATTACTTTTTAAACCAACAATACTGGGAGAAAAGTATCTCATAAAATTATAATCAACTGTTAAAAGTTATATTCAAACCATGAGTGTCAATAAATCACGTAAATAAACATATAACAGTACTTGTTTTCCACATTTAATTCTCTAAGCGATACGATATTCTGCTTGGGAAACCAAGCCATCTCCAGTACTGGATGGAATCCACGGACTGCCACATGTGTTTGTAAATTTCATTAATCGATTTTAGGAGTATAGTTGGTTGTTGGAAGGAACATAATAATTTATATTGGTTCAGGGGTAATTTATCGAGAGGACTTCCCTAGTGGTTAAGGCCCCATTAATTGCTCTTTCCATTCACATATGCATAGCCTACGTGAGTTGCAGTTGGGATGTGTGTACATGCTTAGATTGATATGCAGGATTCGAAGTTGCATAATCAATCGTAGGCAGTGTCCACCATTCTTTAACTGTCTTCGTGGTGCGATGCATAAGGTGTTGATTTTCGGTGTGAGCATCCTGGATTCGAATCCACGGACTGCCACATGTGTTTGTAAATTTCATTAATCGATTTTAGGAGTATAGTTGGTTGTTGGAAGGAACATAATATTTTGTGAGAAAGTTTGAATACTCGAGAACAGCTTGTAATTTGTATAGACAGACGATGAAATTTCACTTATTAAATATATAATAACCCATAGGGACTCTCATATAGGAACAGAAGATGGAAAGGCATGTAGTAAAGGACAAAAGTGGATATAAAAGAAGAAGAGATGCACTCTTCTTCATATCCTGACGGTGACTGACTTGCAGGCAGTGTTGCCAGGAGGTGGCCCTTGATTTTCTGTAAATTCACCCTCAAAATTTCTTGAGATTCAGACAAATTTCTGTAGATCCAAATTTAACTTATATTGTATCTTGAAAAGGCTATTCAAGGGTATACACACCTCTAATAACGGAAACATATATATGAGAGGAACGTGTATGAAGTTTTCTTTTCAAAACATCCGTAAAAGAAAATTTTGCTTAGGATTTAAAGTGTAATTTAGTTGGTAAGGAAGATTTGTCTAATATATAGCCTAATTGTCTATCTCCCCTATTGAGATAATTATACCATATAGTAGCCTACAGATTCAGCAGCTGGCTACATTAAAGTTGGGCTAGAATAACATTGATTGTACTGCTAAGTATATATATTGCATACATTAAAGTCTACATTTTGAAGTAAAAAATATGCTTGGGCCTAATGGCTTCATATTTGAGGCAGAGATCGAGTTGTTCCTATTCTAACTTTCCTTCCAGCCAGTGAGTCTTTATATAGTCTCGTTCAATAGCTAATAGTACCAATACAAATAGCCTACCTGAACAATATCAATGCAGAGCAGCGGAGCGCTCCTACTTGTAAGCCTACGTGATGCAGCCATGATGCCTGTGAATGATACGTGAACGGTGATGGACCCATGCTAGACCGTACGGGAGGGGAGGGGACTCAGAGGGGGGAGGGGTTGGGGGAGTGAAAGCTGCCTAATGCCTCCCAAATATTTACCATGGTGGAACTTTGCAGGACAAATATATGCTGTCAGGATCCAAACTGAGAAAATATATTTGTTTATCCATAAACTGTGTATATTTTGTTCGATTTTCCACAAAGTTTGCAAATATTCTTGATATTTTCTGTGAAAATTCAAAATATCTGTAGATTTGGCACAAAATTCAGTTTTTCTGTATAACCTTACAAAATTCTGTAGAAATACAGAAATATCTGTAGATCTGGCAACACTGCTTGCAGGCTAGCAGGGGCAGGGCCGTAGGCGGCCCTCCAGGTCCTAGGATGCTAGCTAGCGCATGGAAATTAAATACTTTCATTATTCTATAAAGCAATTGAAAACAAACCTTACTTATATTTATTCAAACTATAACATAAATATAATTTAGAGAGCATAACTAGGTTAATTTTGTCAGTAGGCCAACTACTGGCAATATCAAAAGACCTATAGTTATAAATTAGGAAAAGACTGGGCTCCGAGTGGCAGTGGAAAGTTGCCAGCGGTAGCCAGATTTGGGGACTTTTTTCCGAGCCTTAGAAAAAGCGAGTAATGACTTCTTAGCGCGATTGTACTATAATTGGAATTCAGCACCTCACGGTCCCCAAAGGTCGCATGTGACCTCGTAGTTAAGGTAGAATAAGCATTTTATTGTACCTAGGTTAAACAAAAACTCTGTAGATTTTCAGCCTCACGGCTGCAAGTGTTGTAGATTTTCAGCCTCACGGCTGCAAGTGAACAATAAACCAATATTTATTATTATTCACACACACACACACACACACACACACACACACACGCTCGTCTTGCCAAGTTACAAAGCTTACATTGTCCAGCTGAGCCATGTCTGCGGTGCATACATTTCAGGACAATTTTGAAAGGAGCCATCATTGTACATTGGTGAACTATTTTGATAAACCGCATGAGCCACAAATATCAAATTAACCCCTTGAGTATCTAAGACGCAATTGGTTTCTATAGTTTTGGCTATTATTAGAAGATTTTAGTCAGATTACGAAGGGTTTATGGAAATCAGTGGGTTAATTGAGATGTTTTTTAACTTTTTAATACCCACAGTTTCTTCCTAAGCTGTACAAAATTGTTTAACCCGAGAAGTGCGACAAGCCTCACAGAAGTGTGTATAGCGAATGTGATAGGCCTCACAGAAGCAAAACCATGAAAAAACCTTCCAAAACACCCCAGTAGCTCTCAAAACAAAGGAATATGTCATTAGGTGAGATAATTCCCCTCTAGTGCTTCTTACCACTCATCCTCATGTATCTCAACCTCCCCCTGGGCCCTTCCACTCCTTCCCCCCCCCCCCTTCTCCCCTCCTCAATCATCCGCTATTTTTCCTCATATATCCCCCATTTATCGGTTATTTTTTGCTCGAATTTCTCGCACGTGGTTTCGTACACACAGCGAGTCACTTAGAGATCTTACGCAACACTGAGATCTCTCCCGCGGCAGTCAGTGTGTTGCTAGACGTTGCGAAGGGAGGATATATGTCTCTTCCCCTCCTGCCTCAGCATACAACCGGGCGGCAAAATTATAAGTTTTTCACCCACCAATTGCTATTCCCACTACTTTTATCACTCTTCAAGGTTCATATGTTCATCATATAAGTAAAATAAGTGCACATGGAGATGAAATAATGCTTTATATGGTAGATATAAGGAATTCTATCAAAATCTAAGTCGCATTAAGTCGCATATAACTACGTTCATCACAGGCATCATAATCCTCAAGGGGTTAAGATTTTCTAGCTATTGTTTTATAGTTAGGTGATGTTCAAGTACTCGTGATCGTGGCCCGTCCGATAATACTTTTATATACGTTTTATAGCGATTTATTGGTATGTAACAGCAAGCAACATGTTAGGCTTAGTTCATTTTTTTGATGGTGTGTCTATTTTGAGTTACCAATGTCTATACTGTTACATAGCCAAAATAGTATAATTATAACTACTCTCTCTCTCTCACACACACTCCACTTTCTCACCCCATTCTCACACGGTTTCCCCTTCTATTTTGCCCTCTCCTTTTGTTTTGCTGCCACTTCCATCCCTCCTCCTCCCCTCTAGTAGTTAAGGGAGCCCACCTCGTTTTATTCTCTTTCTCCCTCTTTGTTGTTTAGATTTGTTATCCTAGCTTGTAGCAGACGACGCACGCGCACCTCTAATCGACCTAGCTTTGTATTTTCTTATTAACTCGAGTAGTTATCGTATTCAGTATCCTACTGTAGCTATATATATCTGTAATTTTAGTTGTTGCTTGCATGATCTTGTAGTAACCTTTGACTGATAACTTTGTTTATCTAAATATAATTCTGCTTGACTAGCCTACAGTGACACCAGCGCCATCTGTTGATACAGTATATTAACCCTTTGTGTGCAGTTACACTTTATTCTTATATAATCTCTATTTGGTGAATTGTATATTTAGTTACATATTCTATTATATATATATATATATTTGTTTTGCTTTTTTAGGTAGGTTATCACCCCTGGTAGCCTACTTCTGCATATTTCATACTTTTTGTTTTTGGTTATTTTTGTTTTAGGTTAGTCTAGGCTATCATCCCTGGTGGCCTATTTCTGCATACTTCAATTTTTAAATTTTCAGTTAGGCTATCACTGCTGGTGGCCTATTTCTGCGTACCGGTATTTCATAATTTTTGTTTTCGGTTATTTTTGTTTTCGGTTAGTCTAGGCTATCATCCCTGGTGGCCTATTTCTGCGTACTTCTATTTTTAAATTTTCAGTTAGGCTATCGCTGCTGGTGGCCTATTTCTGCGTACCGGTATTTCATAAAAAAAAATTCCGGTTAGGATAGGCTATAACCCCTGGTGGCCTATTTCTGTTTAAATAAAAATACAATTGTTTTCGGTTCGGCTATCACTGCGTATTCAAATTTAATTTTGTTTTGTTTTAATTTTTGGTTAGGCTATCACCGCTGATAACCTATTTGTGCGTATTTCAACATTTTTGTTTTCGGTTAGGCCTATTTAAGTAAGTGAAGCGACCTGAAGGGAGTGAAGTGTTTTTAAAGTGAGATAAGTGTTTTTAGAGTGAGTTAAGTGTTTTTAAAGTGAGTTAAGTGTTTTTAAGTGAGTGAAGTGATCTGAAGAAAGTCATCGTCACCATGCCTCGTGCCTGTACGAACTGCGCCGGTAGGTTTGGTGCTTCCATGTTTGCTCCTGCCGATCTACAAGTCTGCCGACTCTGCCAGCAACGAGAGGATTTGACAGCAAAATTGGATGAAGCCCACAACAAGATCAACGCCCTCACCAGGAAGCTGGAATCACTCCAAGAGTTTGTAACACTCAACGTTGGAGTATCACTAACTCCAATTGTTTCAACTCCAACATCCACCACCGCCCCAACGTCATCTGCCAACAATCCAACACCTGCAGTAGCCACTGCAGCATCTTCTGACGAACCTGAGCCGACATCAAACCAGGACAGCCGCCCTGTTCACCTTAGTCTCTCCCCACTCCTCGTGCAAGAAGCCTGCTAGCACGAACAGTACCAACCCCTCGCCCCCGTTCTAACCACTCCTCTCCCCGACCTGTACGCAGAGTCCCGCCACCACAGGTTTCCGGATTTACACCAGTGAGGAACGGTGCACGGCCAACGCAGAAAAGGTCTCATCTACCAGTCACAATGTCAAACAGGTTTGAGATATTGGTAGAGATGGAAGACGAACCAGAAGAGACCAGGATCGTTGGGGATTCCATCCTACGAGGACAGGTCGAAGAGTTCTGCAACAGTCCCAAATCGACGAAAAAGATTTTGCATCCCAGGAGCTGGACTGGACGACATTGTGGAAGCCTTCGAAGATACCATAAAGGATGCAAATGAAAATACCCTTTTTGTCATCCATGCTGGTTCAAATGACGTCATGCGCACCAGATCCGAAGAATTGATGGAGAAATATCGCAAGATGATCCAGCACTACAAAAACAAGTCAAGGAATATCATCATCTCAGGCATTCTCCCCAAGATCGACGCACATGACAAATTCTACGACAAGGCCTTCAGCACAAATAGCCGACTAAAATATTTGTGCCTGAGGGAAGAAGTTGAATTCATCAACCTCTGGGACAACTTCTACAACCAGCCTACTCTGTTCCGCAAGGATGGTACTCATCTAAACCCTGTGGGTTCAGCACGCATGGGTCGTCTCCTACACGAAGCAGTCCGCAGCCATGGATAAAAAAACACCATCCGAGAAGAAGAAGCAGCAGTGACATAAATCATCCAACGCCAAGCAAAAAACAGAGGCAACCGAGGACCACCAGCGATAAGGACCGAAGACAGCGAGGACCGAGGACAGCCATGAACATAAATGTAGATCCGACAAGAACCAAAAATATTATTAAAGAGCGTTCCGGGAGTTCTAAAATAACAAATTTAAAGGTTTTCTATGCAAACGCTCGTAGCATACGCAATAAATTTTCAGATTTAGAGGAGCTAGTGTTTACAGAAAATTATGATGTGATTGGCATAACAGAATCTTGGCTCAATACAGAAGATAGAGACTTTTTAGCAGAGTATTCACTTCCCGGTTATGTAATGTTTGAGAAAAGCCGAATAAATCGAAATGGAGGTGGCGTTTTACTTTATATCAAAGAAAGTCTTAACCCTACCCTCTTGTCAAAACCTCAAATTGTGAACGTCGACACATCTTTTGTGCTAATAAAGAATAATAAAGGTACAAAAATAATACTTGCGTTAATATACAGACCTCCAGCTCAATCAGTGCAAACTGACCGAGAAATTTACGAACAAATTGCAGATGTAAGTAACTCACAAGATACCGTAATTTTTGGCGACTTTAATTTACCTGTGACCAAGTGGGGCGATACTCTTACTTCACACTCCGGACATGACTTGTATACAAACTTGCAAGAGAGTTCGCTTCATCAATTTGTTCGAACGCCGACCCGTGGTAATAACGTTCTTGACATTGTACTTGCAACAAAAGAAGAATTGATAGAGAATTTGAATGTTGGTGATGAATTCAGTAACAGCGACCATCGTACGATAACTTTCACTTTAAAGTTTACTAGTAACGAACCAAATAGTAGCATCGAAAAAGTCCCTAATTTCAAGAAAGCAAACTTCCATAAACTTAGAACTATGTTTAAAGAAACTGACAGGAGCTTTTTAATTAACAATAACGACATAAATACATCTTGGAAGTTATTCGAAACCACTTACCTAAAAGCAGTGCAAGACTGCATACCATCGAAAATACGGCGTCCAGGCCATAATAATAAGCCCAAATGGTGGAATAAAGATATTTCAAACTGCCTGCTTGCTAAAAAATTTGCTAATGATAGATTAAAATCCTCACAAAATGACGAAGAACGGGTGAAATTTGTAGAGCTACGACGCAAAGCCAAAAAGTTAATTAAGCAAAGTAAAAAGACCTTAGAGTTACATATTGCGAATCAAAGTCAAACAAACCCGAAAGAATTCTATAGTTATATCAGAAAGAAAAAAGTAGTTACTTCAACTGTTGGACCATTAGTCAATGAAAATGGAGAATACACCAAAGACGAAGTACAAATGAGTAATGCCCTCAATACCTTCTTTGCATCAGTTTTTACAACAGAAAACCTCAGTGATATCCCTACACCATCGCCGATTCAGATTGATAATTCAGATGTTCTAAGCAATATCACCGTTACAGAGAGAGAAGTATTGAATTGTTTAGATAAACTCAAGGTAAATAAAACGCCTGGACCTGATACAATCTCGCCTAGAGTTCTAAACGAAGCTAAGGATGAGCTCTCCAAACCACTGACATTACTATTCAATAAATCCTTGCATTCTGGAACTATGCCTGATCAGTGGAAGCTAGCCAACGTAACACCGATATTCAAAAAAGGCAGCAAATCCCTACCCAGTAACTATCGTCCAATTAGCTTAACCTCAGTTGTATGGAAAATGCTAGAAACGGTCGTCATACGAGACAGACTCGTAAATCACTTAGAGGAAAATAACATACTTAAAGATACTCAACACGGCTTTCGTAAAAAACGTTCATGTTTAACAAACTTCTTAGACTTCTTCCACAATATCCTCAAGCTCTACGATGAGAGTAAAGCTGTAGATATTATATACCTTGATTTTCAAAAGGCCTTTGACAAAGTTCCCCACAAAAGTTTACTGCTAAAACTAAAAGCGTATGGAATACAAGACGGTGTGTTGAAATGGATGGAAAATTGGCTCAGCAACAGAAAGCAAAGAGTAGTCATAAACGGTAAGGCATCTAAATGGACCAATGTAAGTAGCGGGGTACCCCAGGGATCGGTACTAGGACCAATTCTCTTTCTAATTTACATCAACGACATAGATGAGGGTCTCACCTGTACAATATCAAAATTTGCTGACGATACAAAAATTGCAAATAGCGTACTCTCAAAAGAACAAGTTGACGATATGCAACACAATCTAGATAAATTGTCATGTTGGGCCCAAATTTGGCAAATGAGTTTCAATGCGGATAAATGTAAAGTACCGGTACTACATATCGGATACCTAAATGAGAAAGCAAACTATTCGATGAATGGCACTCAGCTTAAGAATGTAAACAGAGAAACCGAACTGGGAGTAACAATATCGAGTAACCTAAAACCGAGTCAACAATGTTCAGAAGTTGTTAAGAAGGCAAACAAAATAATTGGCTTTATAGGCAGGTCATTTGAGCATAAATCCAAAGAAGTTATCCTAACCCTTTACAATTCCTTAGTCCGCCCTCTTCTGGAATACTGCGTTCAATCCTGGTGCCCTTATTACCAAAAAGATATAAACAAGCTAGAACGAGTTCAACGTAGAGTTACCAAAATGATACCTAGCCTAAAGAACAAACCATACGAAGAGCGAGCGTCTTAGAGAATTAAATCTATTTCCTTTAACCCAGCGCAGATTAAGAGGTGACTTAATTCAAGTGTTCAAAATCATCAAAGGCATCGACAATATGAACTGTAGTAAGTACTTCACTATCGACCAATCTAATTACACGGGGAAACGGTTGCAAAATTATTGGTAAATCTTTTAACTCGCACGAATCTAAGAATTTCTTCTTCAATCGAGTTGTCAACTTGTGGAATGGGGTTCCCCGAAACGTTATAGACTGCATCACCGTTGATTCATTTAAACTCCGCCTAGACAAATATCTCGCATCAAACCCGCGACTGACTGCGTTTGTAAATGAATAACTTTATTTTATCCCCCCCTCAGTTACTAACCCATCTGTCCTCTACTAACTTCCTAATCCTGCCACGGACATTAGTTCCAGGGCAGTAATTCCCTTTCCAATGTTCCCTTACCCACTCTAAACCACTGCTTGGACACTTGATCCTCAGTGTTTTGGAGGACAAGCAACCTAGAAGGGTCACTATATCTGTTGTTGCTTGATTTCCTTTGTACCTTGGTACTCCTTTGTACTCTCTTTGGCTTGTATCCATTTGGCCCCATTCAGCCTACTGTTTTAAGACGTTTACCCCCATCCAGGTGTCAATATTTACAAATTGATCTTGAAGGAGGGTGATAGGGGGGTGATTTTGTTTAAGCTTAATGGAGGTCTAGGGAGGAAACTATAAAAATTATAAAAAAGCTATATAAATGAACAACTAAATACGCCCCTTAACCCCTTCCGTACCGGCGACGTCTTGTTTACTATATTCTGGCTACTATTAGACGATTTTATTCAGTTTTAAAAGGGCCTCCACCAGTTAACAGGTTTCGAACTATCTCACTTAACCATTTTACCGCCTCAGATCCTTCTTAAACTGTACAGAATTGTCTAAATATTGCTACAATAAACTTCCAAATACGTCACCGGTACAGAAGGGGTTAACAGCCCTCAGTTGCTTCCAGTCACCCTTTGAGAATATTTGGTTCGTTATTTTATATTTTATTAATTTCACCACAACACCAAACACCTCCAATGAAATCAATGAAAGCATATAATATGTGATGCACCGGGATTCGAACCTGGTACCATAATGTGTTTCTTTTTAAATTGGGTAGCCTGACAACTAATGTGAGTAAATAAAACCGGCAACGAGAAACAAATTATAACATTATTTGCCCCTCAGTGTGTAAAATGTACTACACATAATGTAAGGGGGGAAGGTTGGTTGATCCAGACCACCTTAATTATATATCCTTCGTGTTTAGCACCATTTGCTTTGAGCTTTTAAGACATTCGGCCCATTACTCTGGCGATGTTACCACTTGTTGCCCCATTTCGTTGTCAATTTTAAGACCTTTCTTGCTATTTAGGTGTCGATTTTTTCTTGGCGAGCGATAGCGAGCCTGTGATTTTACGAGGAAGCCGGGACATTTTCTTACCGACAAATTCAAACATTTATCTTGAAGGAGGGTCTCGGTTTTTTTTTTTTCCAAGCTTGATGGAGGTTTAGCGAGGAAACTAAAAAATAAATGAATACATTAATAGACCAGCAAATAACCACTACCCCCCTTAATTGATAGAGTTTCAATATAGTCTTCCTGAACCATTGATCTTTTGTCTTAAAGTAGATGCAGCAATATTGTCGTTTGATTGTATATATCTATGTATTTGCCAAACACCTTGATCCCAGACGAGGTGGCCGTGAAGGAATCGCCTATATATTCCGAGGTAATGCGTTTGATTATCTTCTTTTCATTTTATTCATATTTTTATATATATATATATAGATATATATTATATATATATATATATATATATATATATAGTATATATATATATATATATATATATTATATATATATATATATATATACTATATATATATATATATATATATATATATATATATATATATATATATTATATACTGTATATGTATATATATGTATATATATATATATATATATATATATATATATATATATATATATATTTTGTTTTTATGAGGGAGGAAACATTCCAGAGAATCTGATTGAAAGTGTTATATATAATTCAAATACTTTATTATGTTTTTTTTCTTAGCTTGCGTTAAATTTCCATATCCCCATCTTCATTAATCAGCTATTGCGAAAACTATGAAGCAAAATATGTTATTAACCCCTTCGTTACCGAGCCGTCTTTTCCATTGTATTCTGGCTATGATTAGACAGTTTTATTTAGCTTAGGAAGGACATGAAACAATTAAAAGGCTTCCAAGTATCTCGAGTCACCCTTTTAACTACCATAGATCCTTCCTCAGCAATATATAAACCTCTAAATGTTTTTGAAATAATAGAAAGTCATGCTTGGTAATCAAGGAGTTAATTATGAAAGTTGAAATTAACCCTTTCAAGACCCAATACGCAATTATTGTTTTTTGTTCTGGTTATTATTAGACGATATTACTCAGATTAGGAAGGGTAGATGGAAATCAGAAGGTTAATTGAGATCGTTTTTACCCATAACATTCTCACAGATCCACCTTAAACCGTATACAATCGTGTTGGTGGTGTAATGGCTTAGATGTTTATGTTCTCTTTTTGGTGTTCCGAGTTCGAATCCCGGGTGGACCAAATGCTTTCATTAGTTTATTCAAGTACATTGGGGTTTTTAATGGATGATTAATGTTAAGAACGGGGTGTTCCTTAATTCCCATCATTTATCGAGGACTCAGATGCTAAGACTCTAAACATTCCATCAGGTGAGAAACTCGAATATAATTAAGGGGAGATGGGTCGTTTTTCTGGTACCCTTTCTCCCTCTTGTTAGGCCCCATTTGTTTTGAGATTAAAAGAGGTTCGGCCCATTAGATTGGCGATTTTAACACCTTTCGCCCCATTTCTTTGTCAATTTTAAGACCTTTCGTGCCATTTATTGGTCGATTTTTTCCTGGCGAGCGATAGCTAGCCTGTGCAGTATTCTTTAACTGTCTTCGTGGTGCAGTGCATAGTGTGTTGATTTTCGGTGTGAGCATCCTAGATTCGAATCCCCGGACTGCCACATGTGTCTGTTAATTTCATTAATCGATTTTAGGAGTAGAGTTGGTTGGTGGAGAAAACATAATAATTCATTCGGGTTCAGTAGTAATTGATCGAGAGGTCTTCCCTAGGGTTAAGCGCCCCATTAATTACTATTTCCTTTCACCTATGCATAGCCTCCGTTAGCGCAGTTGGGATACTGTACATGCTAAGATTGGTATGCAGGATTCGAAACTGCATAATAAATCGTAGGCTTGTGCAGTATTCTGTAACTGTCTTCGTGGTGCAGTGCATAGTGTGTTGATTTTCGGTGTGAGCATCCTAGGTTCAAATCCCCGGACTGCCACATGTGTCTGTTAATTTCATTAATCGATTTTAGGAGTAGAGTTGGTTGGTGGAGAGAACATAATAATTTAAGAGAAATCGGCCTTCGGCCGGGAAATTTTTCTACCGAAAAATGTACAAATTCATCTTGAAAAGGGGTATAGGGGTGTTTTTCTAAGCTTTCTAAGCTTTCCTCGCTTGATGGAGGTCTAGCGAGGGAACTAATAAATAAAGGAACAACTTAATTAATAGACAAAAAAAAACCCGGCCCATCTCCCATTAAGGGGGGTGACCTGTTTTTGTTCTGTCCTTTTCTATCTTTCTCTGGCTTGTATCCATTTGGCCCCATTCAGCCTACTGTTTTAAGACGTTTATCCCCATCCAGGTGTAAAATTTTACTGGTGAGCGGTAGCGAGCCAGCATATTTTTTATTTTTGTTTGACAGCAGGCTAAATTTGTACACTTTTCGATAGAAAAATTTCTCCGGCGAAGCCGGATTTCTTCATATAATGCTGGCTCGCTTTCGCTCGCCAGGAAGAAATCGACACCTAGATGGGGATAAACGTCTTAAAATAGTTGGCTGAATGGGGCCGAATGGATACAAGCCAGAGAAAGAGAGAAAAGGACAGAAATAAAAAAAAGCAGGTCACCCCCCTTAATGTTGTTGGTAGGGTTACCATTGACCCGAGCCACCCACCACCCACAATGAGATAGAGGCAGGGTTACCAAATCAAGTCCGCTAGATAAGTAATTGAATACCGAAAAATGCTAGAATAATGGCACACTCTCTACAATATCGCTCTAAAATGGCTCAAATCTCCTGAGTATCGCTAGAATAATGCCACAATCTCTACACTATCGCTCTAAAATGGCTCAAATCTCCCGAAAAATGCTAGAATAATGGCACACTCTTCAAATTTCAAATTCAAATTCAAATAGTGTTATTGTTATATGACAACTATACATAATACAAGAATAAGTTCTGTTAAAAGGTTATCACATACCAAAGAGGACTTGATACCTATTGGTATATATGTCCTGAAATACTACTATACTAAATACAAAATTGGAAGTAGTGGCGAATGAAGAAAAAAGGAGACATGCACCCAAACCCAAGTATAAAGAAAAATATTATAATTTTAACTAGCAGAAGTATCTGCGGTATAAGTAAATAGTATACTTACATAAATCCAAAAATACCTAAAGATACACACACATCTACATATCCGCATCCCACACACATTCAAACTATCACACACATGTACACATAGTACATACTTAATTGCATGCAGATCAGACCATAAACAGACACTAAACTTATATAAATATAACTGCACATTTACAATCATACGCACTCACTCACATATTTATTAATTCATACAAACTCACAAATAACATTCATAGTTACACACGTATCCATTTTCTGAAAAAATACATTACCACATACACACAACAGCTATAAAAGCAAATGAACGCAAAACCTTATACATTCCTTGCGCTCACTAATAATAGTTAGATGATAACTCAAACAATATGCTGCAGAAATCCATGCCTCCTGCCCCACACTCCCCCGTCAATACCAGCACGCTCCAGGACACAAATCCCGGCCCTCGAATTGAATAGAGCAATTTCATCAGTTCTTTACATAGTACTTGCTTTTCATTATTACGTTTTATTGTTCAAGAGTTTATATCAGGCCAAGACCAATGTCTCAGGACGCACACATACATGACATTCACAATATACAGTCGTACCCTCGATTCACGTACAATTCCTTTCTAAACTAACAAAAATATATAATTTAATTAGGGAAGTCCATCAACTCACCTACAATACATGTTCAGTATAATATCAAAATGGTTCAAGTGTTTCAAAAATGTTTGTATAAATGGCTAAAAAGGTCCCGCCCACGACTGTACATGCACAGCTGTAGTCGGGAACAACTGAACACCATCAACCGATAACAAAAGACAGTGAGCGGTAACTAGTGAATCAAGTATTCTGATTATGAGACACAAACACCTTTTCAAACAGTTCACCACAGCAACACCATTACAATACCAAAGACCTCTCAGAAACTCTCGGCCACGACTGTACATCGTATTATACAACACGTAGGCATATATGCATAATCATGATATTTAATTAACTTTAAAGGATTCACAGATCATTATTTAATAAATATAATTTTAATTTATTTTTGTAGGCATTAAATGACTTTGCATCAATTGAATCCGTTATAGTAGGGTCATTTGCTTGGAATCCGTGACCATTTTGTTCCTACCTTTTTCTCTCGATGGATTTGACAACCTGAACCATTTTAAAGGAAAATTAGCTCCTATGCACCTCTGAAAAATGACGGCTAACTCTGCTAGAGCCCAATATTCAAAATGGCCGCCAATGCCATCTTGAAAAATATGAAATGTAATATCTCTGGCATCAGATGAGCTACAAGGACGAATGAGGTGTCCTTTTTCACTAATTCTGGCATTACAAATCCACTGGAATGGTTATTGTATTGTAATGTATTGTATATTGTATTGTTATTGTATTGTATTATACTAATTGTACATACTAATCTGCCACTTCACTGTCACTACATGATTCACTGTATGAGCCACTGTCGTTGAGAGACTTGGTCTTGGAATACACTCTCTCATTCAAGAACTGCTTCAGTTTGCTTGTGCCATCCTCCTTTGCCGATTTCAAGTCGGCAGCGAGAGCGTCTGAGGCTGGGATTCCTGACTGTAGGGATCGAAGTGTCTTGTTTGTATGGTCAAATGGATCACACTTGAATTCAGTGAGACATGCGCTTATATCCTGTACAGCTTGTTCATTCTTCTTCATTTTACTCTTGTTTCTTGCGATTAGCATGGCGATGGACCTTTGTTCTCACCCGATTGATGTTATTCACATTCCGAGTGTTTGAAAGGAGCTGCTTTTCATTGTTCAGAATGGCCAACCAACCAGACTTCAGCTTAGAGCCCTTATTCATTGTTGACTCTATCCATATGTTGAGGGCGACACACGAATATGGTTTCCTGTCATTGACTGTGCAAACATACCACTCTCCATGAATGCAGCCTGATCGACAGGAAGGATATCAAGCACTGCGGTGAAATCGGGGAGATGCCGACCATACTTGTCATTATCATAGATTTGCATCAAAGGAAGCATGAGCTTGAGGGAGGACTTGAACTCAGTCCAGTTGCTTGTTCTGATTGCATGGATATTTTGAGTTAGAACCTCAACCATTTCCATGAATGACATCCAGTATTCTGCTTGTGGGGCATCCTCAAAGTCCTTGAAGAGAGCATCAACGAGGTCCTTCAGCTCAGCATTTCTCTCTAGCTCTGCATGTTCATCTGCAAGTTCCTGTGCATCAATCGGATGTCGAAGCTTGGCAAGGGATGCCTTTACTTCTTCAGATAGAGGGGAATCTTCCAAACGTTTGTCTATGACATGGTGGACCAGAGTCTCATAGAATAGTCGCAAGCAGCGAACCCCACGCTTAACATGTTTTCCACGAAGGGCCTGATCAACAGACCCGTCTGCTATAACACCAGCTGCCACCAACACATCTGAGATGCCAGATCCCTTAAACCTCTTGTATATAGTGTAGATGAACGACATTTGGATGAGGAAGGGTGCCATGAATGGTAAGATTTTGCTGAACAGCTCAGCATTCTCACTTTTCAACTCTAGCATGAGCACGTAGACAGGATGATCACCAACAATTATTGCAAAAGGCATCTTTTTTTCTTCGATTGATTTTGCAAGCTTACACATCACATCATTGAGAATTGTCTTACTGGGTGGGTTGGGATAGGTCATGTGGTATATTGCTCGACTCTTCTCATCTGCATTTGACATGCTGGCGTGAAACCCTGAAAACCCAGGCACAGTCTGTTCTTCTGGCTTAGGTCTCGTTCGGTCATCTTACGCCCTGGCCAATGCATGGATCACACCATGAATTCTTTGCACCGATGTGTCAGGAGGAGGAGTACTTTGATCAGCTGGTGGCTTCCTGAGAGGTGGTTCCCCACGCTTCGCTGTCTTGTATGGGTTGACTTTTTGCATTTCACTTCCGAGCTCTTTGAGAGTTGTCGAGAGGTTTGATGCAAAGTTGGCACCGGGAACTGGTCTATCCTCGTGATTCTCGGAAGGAAGTTCTGTATCAAATGATTCTGGCTGCACAAACATGACATTAGTGCGGTGTGACTGGCCAGCACCGGTCAGTGTGTCGCTCTTGAAGTCATCGTTGTCGACTATAGCGATAGCAGGCTTACCCTCAGCTAGTTCGAAGGGGCAATCAGATGAGCACTTGAGGTCATTGACCACCCAAAAATCTCGCAGCATAAGTACGTCATTGTAACTGATGCCCAGTCCATCTTTGTGCATTATGTCGACTATCTCCCTACTCTTGGTCAGTCCATGTAGCAAGACAGAGAGATTTATCTCAAATGCAGTGCGTTTTCCAGTGATGTAGCTTGTGAGGATAGATGCAATCGATCGGACGGATGGACTGTCATCAATTGCAGACTTATTTGGGTGTTTCAGCCATGTGAGCAGCTTCAGCAGGAGCTCACTGAGGTCTTCTTCTCTCTCCAACTCGTGTATATATGGGAGCCAGGGAATAGTATTTGTCCTGATGACTTGCTCTTTGAGTCGTGCCGCAACATTCATCACCAACTGATCATTGCTGACACCCAATGAAGATATTGCCGCCTCGATGTATGTACCTGCTGCTGTTGTATCATATACCAGTTCACTCACATTCTTTTGCATGCGTTCATGAAATCCGATGTCTTCCCCAAATTCATTGACGAGAATTTCCTTTAAGTAGCTGGATTTTACTACTGAGTTATGTCCGTGATTTGAGATAATGCACTTGTTGTCCTGCAGCAGGCCTTGCAGTGTGCGAATTTCATGGTCTTTGAAGATGACTTGACGAATATGATGAAAGAAGAGAGCTTGGGCCTCTCGGAGGTTTACACACTGCAGATGTTGAGCGCTTTCATCTGAAAGGGGCTTCTGATCGCTTACATATTTGCGCCAGCACGCACGTTGGTAGCGGATTTCCAACCCAAATGCTGTTTGACTATCTGGGATGGATGCAATCAGAGTGTCAAGTCTCAATCTCATGACCTCATCTTCCAGACGGACAGTATGTAACTTGAATTTAGTCCAGGCATCTACTGTTGATAGGAGTAAAAATCTGCTTGTCACGATCACTACTCTTGTATGCCCCTTTCATGCACCACACACATAGAGTCTTATCGTGAAGGACACCCATACTGGAGCGGAGCTTTTAGGTGCACTGGCCTCTGGGGAAGGTTTTGTTGATCTGATGCTTCATCTCTTTCAAGACGTTCCTCGGATTTGTGTTTGCGTTTTACGGCTTGAGAGAGCTTGCGCTTGCTGGATAATGATGCGTAACAAGTGCTATGCATGTGGTGACCCTTTGGGGACCAAACGATTCTCCCAATCCACATTTTCATGTATATGTTGAAACTTATCAAGTTCTTTCCATTGTAAAGACTTTTCCCGGATGGATTCCCACTTCTCAGGTGTAATGTTTTCCAAACGATCATCTGCGGTACATCGGTTACCACAGAGTAAAATGCACTCGTATTCATTTAATGTCTTGTCTGGTACCGGTAACTCTTCACTTTCTCTTCTATTATCCATTATTTCGGTCACTTCACAAGTTGGCGATTTTCATCAGATGGGCATGCGATCCATCTGAAACAGTAAAAAAGTAATATTAGATATACACCGCAGGCAGAGAACAACAGTGATGATAGCAGCGACATTGAGGACAGTGATTCTGATAGTGGCTCATACAGTGAATCATGTAGTGACAGTGAAGTGGCAGATTAATATGTACAATTAGTATAATACAATACAATAACAATACAATATACAATACAATACAATACAATAACCATTCCAGTGGATTTGTAATGACAGAATAAGTGAAAAAGGACACCTCATTCGTCCTTGTAGCTCATCTGATGCCAGAGGTATTACATTTCATGTTTTTCAAGATGGCGTTGGCGGCCATTTTGAATATTGGGCTCTAGTAGAGTTAGCCGTCATTTTACAGAGGGGTATAGGAGCTAATTTAACCATTAATTTGGATATACAAAATACATATAACTTGTTAAGCGAAAGAACATTCAATGACACAAATAATGGGCTTGAATGGGATCGATATGGCGCATTTGATATAATTCTAATAGCTCTCTTCTGTAGCTTGTATAGTGAATCTACATAACATTTGCTAGTTGCGCCCCATACCTCTATTCCTTAAGTTAGGTAAGGATATATAAAGCTATATTATAGTGTAACTAAAGTAGTTGTGTTTAGCAGTTGTCTGGCTTTGCAAATGACACCGATTCCCTTAGAAACTTTATTCCTAACATCCTTTATATGGTCTGACCAAGTTAATTCAGGATCGATAGTAATTCCCAAAAATTTAGTTACATATACTCTCTTAATATCTTCTTTATTTATTCGAATATGATCATTATTACTGACCTTTCTACCCTTTGTATGAAATACCATATAATTGGTTTTACTAATATTCAATGATAATTTATTTGCATTAATCCAGTCCACTACATGAATCAATTCTTCATTCATTTTATGAACATTATTTATATCTTTTCCCTCCAAGAATATATTTGTGTCATCGGCAAAAAGGATTGGCAATAAATTTTGTGATGCATTAGTAATGTCATTGACATAAATTAAATACAAAAGAGGCCCCAAAATTGATCCCTGTGGTACTCCTCCGCACTTAATATATTGAGAAGAAGATGTTATTCCATTATATTTTACACATTGCGACCTATTTGGTAAATAACTTACAAACCATTGCTGTGCAATACCACGTATTCCATATGAATATAATTTATCTAGTAAAATAGAATGGTTAACGGTGTCGAACGCTTTACTAAAATCTAAGAACAATCCCAACACAATATTACCACTATCTAGTGCATTAACTATTTTATCAATCAGTGTAATTAAAGCTAAATTTGTTCCATAACCTGACCTAAACCCAAACTGGAGATTATACAAAACATTATTTTTATTAAGAAATAAGACTACCCTTTTATACATTATCCTTTCAAAAACCTTTGAAAATACAGGCAAAATTGATATTGGTCTATAATTATTCAATAAAGTTTCATTACCTCCTTTATGAAGAGGTATAACTGAAGCAATTTTTAATTCTTTGGGAAAGGTTCCTTGAGTTAAAGACAAATTAATTATGTACGTCAGTACATCACTTATTACTAAGTATGTTTCTTTGACAACTCTGGCTGTAATATTATCCCAACCAGGACATTTGTTTTGTAAGGATAAAATTGTGGTATTGACTTCCTGAGATGTTACAGGTGACAAAAATATAGAAGCATTGTTATTAGCAGGTAAATAATGTTGATAATTGTTATTGCTCGTCGGAATATTCTCACTTAGGCTCTGCCCAATGTTGACGAAGAAATCATTAAGACATTCGGCTATGTTTTTGTCATCATTCACCATCTCACCATTTACCATAAATGTATTTGTTTTCTTAGTTTCTTTTCGTTTATTTATTACTTCCTTAATTTTATTCCAAAATTTCTTCACATTGTGACTGTTATCCTTAAATAATTTGTCATAATGATCACGCTCAGCTTTTCTCATTATTTTCTGTAGAGTTTTCTTATATACCTCATATTTATTTTTAGTATAAACATATGGTCTTTTAATTGAAATTATATAAAGTTTATTTTTAATCTTTATAGAATTTCTCAATGACTCCGTCAACCATGGTTTTCTATGACGATGGTTAGATTTCATTGTTACAAGTGGAAAGCATTTACAATACAACTGATGAAACTTTGAAAATGCTTCCTGACATGTATCAATATTCAACACCATACCCCAATCAATAGCCTGTAGCATTGTTTGAAATTTGGTCATATTTCTTATAATTTAAACTCTTCTTTTAATTATAGTGTGGTTTTCCTTTATGGTATCAGATTTTACTATACTAAACACGGGGAAATGGTCCGATATGTCCGTCGTAAGTAAGCCGTTAATAACTGTCCTATCATAAACATCATTACAATTTTTTTTATCAATCAGAGTGGCAGATGTATCAGTAATTCTAGCAGGCTTATTTATTAATGGCAAAACATAATATGAAAACAACAATTCCACGAAATCTGAGGTTCCCTTGTGATTATCATAATTTAATAAGTTTAGATTAAAATCACCCATTAGATAGATAGTTTTATGTTCATGATTAAGACCAGTTAGTAATGCTGACATATTCGTTAGAAATTCGTCTACATTAGCAGCAGGTGGTCGGTATATCACTCCTATTATTATGTTTTTATCTTTATTCATTCTATTCCCTTCTATTTCTATAAATACAGATTCTACATTATCATTTAACACATTTAAATCATGTCTGTCTTTAAATGGAATATCATTCCTAATATTATGCAGACCCCCCCCCCCTCCCCGTTTACCTTTTCTGAAATTTTCTAAATGAGTATAACCCTCCAAATGAGTATAACCCTCCAAATGAGTATAACCCTCCAAATGAGTATAACCCTCCAAATGAGTATAACCCTCCAAATGAGTATAACCCTCCAAATGAGTATAACCCTCCAAATGAGTATAACCCTCCAAATGAGTATAACTCTCCAAATGAGTATAACCCTCCAAATGAGTATAACCCTCCAAATTAGTATAACCCTCCAAATGAGTATAACCCTCCAAATGAGTATAACCCTCCAAATGAGTATAACCCTCCAAATGAGTATAACCCTCCAAATGAGTATAACCCTCCAAATTAGTATAACCCTCCAAATGAGTATAACCCTCCAAATGAGTATAACCCTCCAAATCATACAAATTCTGACTATAACTGTTAATCCAGGTCTCTGATAGGCCAATAATTGAAAATGTTATATCTAAAGTACCAAGATAATGTTTTAGTTCCCCTACATTTTTTGAGACACTACGGATATTCATGTGTAGTATAGAAAAGTTATGCATTGTAATACTATTATCCTTAAACATTTTATCTACAGTATTCTCACAGTAGTAATCTGAATTAATTTCCAAGTTAGACATAACATTATTATCTGGATTAATATTAGCCAATGGAGAATTTATATCATCAGTCTAAAACTGTTTTCGTTAACTATATGATTAAATGGAAAAATATCACTCATACATGTTACACAAATTGCATCGATCTCTTCATTATAAGTTTGTCTACATAATGAGCAATGTTGTTCAATCATTGATATAACAATAGTAAAAATATATATAACCCTTCATTTCTATAAACCTCATTAAATTAACTCTAGTTAAGGAAATATTCTGTCTTGCTGTTACTACACTATGATTATTATTTGTTAGCGCACATTTGTCAAATATCTTAGAGGTGGTCGTCCGTAACACTCTGAATACACACACTTCACTCCTAATGACCGAAACACTCTGAATCACAGACTCAAAAACACAACATTTAATTAATCCAGAAAACATGAACATTGTCTTTTATGGACAACTCATTCACAAACATACATGACAGAAATATGGAAATAAATTGAAAATGATCATAGTCTATTTTTCTGCTATGCTTAGATGAATTACCCGTATACAAAATACACGAAAGCAAAAAAAAAAATAAAATAGAAAGCTTAATACCCACTCCATAAATGCACAAAACTGACACCACAAATACATGGGCAACCACGAAACAATAATGAAACACTCTCTACGATATTGCTCTAAAACTGGCTCAAATCTCCTGAGTATCGCTACAATAATGCCACAATCTCTACACTATAGCTCTAAAATGGCTCAAATCTCCCGAAAAATGCTAGAATAATGCCACAATCTCTACGATATTGCTCTAAAATGACCCAAATCTCCAGAGTATCGCTAGACTTCATGTCGCTAGATGTAAAAGGTTGCCTCTAGATCATGTCGCTAGATGTAAAAGGTTGCCTCTAGATCATGTCGCTAGATGTAAAAGGTTGCCTCTAGATCATGTCGCTAGATGTAAAAGGTTGCCTCTAGATCATGTCGCTAGATGTAAAAGGTTGCCTCTAGATCATGTCGCTAGATGTAAAAGGTTGCCTCTAGATCGGAGTAAATACCTCTAGATCTAGCGGGAAAGTAGCCCAGACGATATTGTGCAGCATAATTTACTGGTTCGGCTCATTGGTTTAAGGAGTGGGTTTAATTTGCTCTCTAAACCTCTCTCGAACTTAAAAAAACACCCACAAGACCCCCTCATCGATATACATTTGTAAACTTTTCAGTAGAAAAATGTCCCGGCCTAAGGCCGATTCCTCTTCAAATACAGGCTCGCTATCGCTCGCCAGGAAAAAAATCAACACCTGAATGGCACGAAAGGTCTTATTATTGGCAAAGAAATGGGGCAAAAGGTCTGAAAATCGCCAAACTAATGAGGCGAATGTCTTGAAATCTCATAACTAATAGGGCTAAACATGAGGGAGGAGGAGGACTCGAAAAACCAACTGCCTCCCCTTAATTGTCAACACTGGATAGAGGTCAGTGTCTGGTTGCCGGCATGGAGGAGTTATGTGTGCTACAAGGCCTTCGATCACACAAATGACCACTTGCGAGTTTCAGGCTATAAGGAAGTTGGAGCTTTAGACATCGATATATAACAACATTAGCAGCTAAAAGACGGTTGTAGTGCATTTATAAATACATATAATACAATTCAGCACAGTTTCTATCCATCACCAACTCGTATAATTTATGTCTTTCTCGTAAATATTGATGTTTACAACTCCAACTTCCTTATAGACCAAAACTCGCAAGTGGTCAATTAGGCTTCACTAACAATTCCCCGTGCGGTAGTTTATTCATCTTACCTGACAACCGAAAACTGATTTGAAATACTTATTATCTATCTATCTACTGTATCTATCTGTATCTGCCACACCTCCTGTTCCCGCGGTGGAGGTTTTTATTATAGCTAGGACATTTTTATGTTGAAATCCATTACATCGATCTGAGAATGGAATTACAGTTTTCCAAAAAGTTGGCTTGTAAAGTCTTTCATGGCTTCATTCTAAAAATACCTATAGGTTTGCCAATTATCATTACAGAGTCTGCCGTAAACACAGACTTTTCCTTTGGCATTATAACATACGTCTATAGGTAACGCCAGCGAACTTGACAATAATATTGACCCCTTAACTTCTTATAACTCGAAATGAATGAAAGCAATCGGGCTGACGTGTCTATCATATGAGAAGAGACCACCAGGAAATAGTTGTGGATATTTATAGCCAGTTTGCTCTAAGCCCTTTTGAGTTGCAGAGAGGTCAGGATCAAGATTATTCTCAAGATCGTTGGCGCTACCAGTACCTATACACTGAAATATGTTGTCATCGAGAAAGGAACACAATTGTCTGTTCTCTTCTTATTTGATGAACAAAAGCTAAATTCCCCTTCAAACTATTTGGGTAACAAAAAACAAAACTAATAATAAGTAATATATATATATATATATATATATATATATATATATATATATATAATTATATATATATATATATATGTTTCTAATCTCTCAGTGGGGATCGAACCGTCGACCATCAGAACGATAGCCGACGCTTTAATCAATTACACCACGGCAGTCTAAAAGACACTCAGCCTTCTATCCTATTTATGTTAGGGAGAAGGGAAACCCACTAGGCGAATATATTTCAATTCAAACCTAGTTGTAGGATCCATATTTCCAGAATACCTTACAAGGATTTCTGAGTGTCCCGACGCAACTCGGGTCGAAATTGATTCCATTTAATTCTAACCCACAATCTATCGTTCTGATGGTCGACGGTTCGATCCCCACTGAGAGATTAGAAACATTTAGTGGCTCACGTCTATTTGTGATATATTCTCAATATATATATATATATATATATATATATATATATATATATATATATATATATATATATATATATATATATATATATATATATATATATATATATATATATACAGTATATATAATTATATACTGTATATATAGATAGATAAATACATAAATCCATGGTGACATACGAAAGGGCACTATATCTGTATTTACATAACGGAATCCTTTACTAAATGTGAAAACGAAAACAATGTACAACACACACACACACACACACACACACACACACACACACACACACACACATACACACACATACGATTACTGAGGGTATGAAAAATGCACAAAAAGAAATTATATGAATATATTTTGCGTTTTATATAATCATTCCTCCTTCTCTCTCTCTCTCTCTCTCTCTCTGCCTGCGACTGTTTATAAAGACCATCTTGCTAAGTGAAGTTACACCCCCAGGCGGGATGAAAGAGAGAGAGAGAGAGAGACTATTACTTTCTCTTGGTCGAGGTAAGGTATTAAAAGTGTTGATGAAGTTTGTGCAGCTCCTTCAAGTTGCGATAGAGAAGTTGAAGTGAGAGAGAGAGAGAGAGAGAGAGAGAGAGAGAGAGAGAGAGAGAGAGAGAGAGAGAGAGAGAGAGTATATTTGTAGCCTATATATTTCAACACTCCCTACATAAGATATAGCCTCTGGGTTGGATGCCTATACCCTGTTCATTATAGGTAGGCCAGAAATCCCCACCTCTATCCGCTGTAACTCACAATGGGCTAGAATAAAATGGGCTGTAAATTTCCACACTTATTCCCTGCCTGACTCTTCCCAAATGGTAGAAAATTTAATTTTAAATCGATTACTCTAGACGTTTGTGAGTTACAGAGGTTTGGGGTTCACTATTTCTGGCCTAACTTTAATGGATGACGTATACAGAGTAAACAATGAGGTTGAAAGGGTAATCGTTAGGTGACCCAGAGAAGGCGGTCACATATCTTCCTATAGATGGCGTGCAATGCCACATTCGGCACTAGACCTTGTATTCCTACTCTACAACACGAATGAGCCTAGACTTGTATTTTGCTATAGCGGCCTGCATTGAATTTTGGGGAGATACAAGTACATTGCAATACAATCTTTTGGCATTTTTTTTCTCTCCTTAGACATCCATCAAGCTAAGAAAAACATCCCCAGGAAACCTTTTCAAAATATATCTGTATACTTTTCGGTATAAAAATAAACCAGCGAAAAGCCGGTTCCTTAACCCGAGGAGCGTAAAATTGTGGTGTTTAAAAGTGCTGCGCATGTGAAGATTTTTTTTTATTTTATTCTGACAAAATTTGTTATATTTATCATATAAAGCATTATTTCTTCTCCATGCACATTTGTTTTACATATATGATGAACATATGAACAGTGAAGACCAGAAAATATGTGTAAACAGCAAATATCTAGTGAAAAACGTGTATTTGTGGCGGGAGGGGGTGGATGGTGGTGAGAGAGAGCGGGCAAGTGCTTGAGGCACACTGGCCCTGCAGCTCTCTTCCGCGGATGGGAAGGGGAGGAGGGAGTGTGAGGGACTCGCCATATTTCGTGCACGGAAATGAAGGAATCATGCAAATATGAGGAATAACAGCCAATAATTGAGGAGGGGGGAAGTGGGGGAAGGAGAGGGAGGGGGGTGGGGTTGGGACACATATAGGGGAGAGAAAGGAAGTACTGGAGAGTGATTATACTAGCTAATCACATATTGCTTCCATTTGAGTGCCAGCAGGACATTTTTTGGGTATGTTTTCATGGGCTGTCTTCCGTGAGGCCTATCGCGTATGTTATACGGATACTTCCGTGAGGCCTATCACGCTTTAGAGGTTAATCACAGGCTCGCTATTGTTTGCCAGGAAAAAATCGTGTGTCACCTAAATGGCACGAAAGGCCTTAAAATTCACAAAGATTGGGACAAATATCTTTAAATTGCCTAACTAATGTTGCGAACATCTAAAAATCTCAAAGCTAATAGGGATAAACAAGGAAGAAGGGAGTCCAGAAAAAAAATCACTTAAATCTAATTCTATGATAAAGTAAGGAAACAAAGATTATCCTGTATAAAGTGTGAATAAAACTGGAATGATAAGTATCACAACTCCAAAGATATGACACTCTTTCCCTTGGAAAGATAGCATACCAATGAAAGTGTATTATTTGTGGGAGTTAATAAGGCTACTGATGATTTGGAATGAACTAGCGGTATATGCGGAAGAGTTGAAAGAAGATGCGAGAACGTACTATGAAAATACGTGAGTAAACGAGTCGGAGGAGTAATATAGTAAGGATGATAAAAGCATATGAGAGAGAGAGAGAGAGACAGAGAGAGCAGACCGATCATAAATAAAGGGCCCCATGGGAGTCGAACAAGTGTCAGAAGGGGGAGTAGAGGGGATTGGTCAGTTCTTGGGAAGCTTGACAGGTGTAGACAGTGGGAGGGGTAGTGGTGACAGGTGTGTTGGTGGTGGTGGTGACAGGTGTGTGGTGGTGGTGGTGACAGGTGTGTAGTGGTGATGGTGACAGGTGTGTGGTGGTGGTGGTGACAGGTGTGTGGTGGTGGTGATGACAGGTGTGTGGTGGTGGGTTTGACAGGTGTGTGGGAGGGGTAGTGGTGACAGGTGTGTTGGAGTGGTGGCGGTGACAGGTGTGTTGGTGTGGTGGTGGTGACAGGTGTGTTGGGGTGGTGGTGGTGACAGGTGTGTGGTGTTCGTGGGGGTAGTGGTGACAGGTGTGTGGTGATCGTGGTGGTGGTGGTGACAGGTGTGTGGTGGTGGTGGTGGTGACAGATGTGTGGTGGTGGTGACAGGTGTGTGGTGGTGGGGGTGACAGGTGTATGGTGATCGTGGTGGTGGTGGTGGCGGTGACAGGTGTGTGGTGGTCGTGGTGGTAACAGGTGCGTGGGGGTGGTAGTGACGTGTTTGGTGGGGGTGGTAGTGACATGTGTTTGGTGGGGGTGGTGACAGGTGTGTGGTGGTGGTTGTGACAGCTGTGTGGTGGTGACAGGTGTGTGGTGGTGCTAGGTGTGTTGTGGTGGTGGTGACAGGTGTGTGGTGATGGTGGTGATAGGTGTGTGGGGGTGGTGGTGACAGGTGTGTGGTGGTGGTGGTGGTGATAGGTGTGTGGTGGTGGTCATAGGTGTGTGGTGGTGGTGATAGGTGTGTGGTGGTGGTTGTGACAGGTGTGTGGTGGTGGTGGTAACAGGTGTGTGGTGGTGGTGATATCAGGTTTGTGGTGGTGGTGGTGATGACAGGTGTGTGGTGGTGGTTGTGACAGGTGTGTGGTGGTGGTCCACGAACCAGGACCACCCACTAAACTACATGGCAACACACCCACAGACACCAAGAAATATCAAAACAACACCCAGCACACGGTATCACACACAATTACTGTCCTCTCTCCCTCCCTGCCCACCCCGAACCAACTTCCAGAAGCACATCCATACTCATTTCTCTCTCCGATCCATCCACCCACTCACAGACAACACGCAGCTGCAAGCACGACCTCCCGAAATCCATCCTTCCGAATCCTCCCTTCCTCGCGAGGACAGAGTCCACCTGGCCAGGCTGAGATGCGGACACCGTCCAGCTCTCCTGAGCTATCAGAAGAGACTGGATGACTCCGTCGTCGACACCTGCCCGGGATGTAACACAGAACCCCATACCATTAAACACATCATAGAAGACTGCATTTCACACAACCACATACGCCAACAACACAATCTACACTCAATGAGAGCTCTGTGGGAAAGCCCGATCGTGGCCATGGCCTTCCTCAGGGACTCGGGGCTGTTCGGCCAGGCAGCTTAGGGAACAACAACAACAACAACTGGTGTGTGGTGGTGGTGATGACAGGTGTGTGGTGGTGGTTGTGAAAGGTTTTTGGTGGTGGGGGTTACAGGTGTATGGTGGTGGTGGTGGTGACAGGTGTGTGGTGGTGGTGGTGGTGGTGACAGGTGTGTGGTTGTGGTGGTGGTGATAGGTGCGTGGTGGTGGTGGTGATGACAGGTGTTTGGTGGTGGTTGTGACAGGTGTGTGGTGGTGGTGGTAACAGGTGTGTGGTGGTGGTGATATCAGGTGTGTGGTGGTGGTGGTGATGACAGGTGTGTGGTGGTGGTGGTGATGACAGGTGTGGTGGTGGTGGTGGTGACAGGTGTGGTGGTGGTGGTGGTGATAGGTTTTTGGTGGTGGGGGTTACAGGTGTATGGTGGTGGTGGGGGTGACTGGTGTGTAGAGGTGGTGGTGACAGGTGTGTAGAGTTGGTGGTGATAGGTGTGTTGTGGTGGTGGTGACAGGTGTGTGGTGGTGGTGATGGTTATAGGTGTGTGGTGGTGGTTATAGGTGTGTGGTGGTGGTGGTGGTGGTGGTGACAGGTGTATGGTAGTGGTGACAGGTGTGTGGTTGTGGTGGTGGTGATAGGTGTGTGGAGGTGGTGGTGACAGGTGTGTGGTTGGTGACAGGTGTGTGTGGTTGGTGACAGGTGTGTGGTTGGTGACAGGTGTGTGTGGTTGGTGACAGGTGTGTGGTGATGGGGTGGCAGGTGTGTGGTGGTGGTGATGACGTGTGTGGTGGGGGTGGTGACAGGTGTGTGGTGGTGGTGGTGACAGGTGTGTGGTGGTGGTGGTGACAGGTGTGTGGTGGTGGTGGTGACAGGTGTGTGGTGGTGGTGGTGACAGGTGTGTGGTGGTGGTGATGGCAGGAGTACGGTGGGGGTGGTGGTGATAGGTGTGTGGTGGTGGTTAATTTGGTGATAATAGGTGTATGGTGGTGGTGACAGGTGTGTGGTGGTGGTGGTGGTGACAGGTGTGTGGTGGTGGTGGTGGTGACAGGTGTGTGGTGGTGACAGCTGTGATGATGGTGGTGGTGGTGGTGTGGTTGTGGTGAAGGTGGTGACAGGTGTGTGGTGATGACTGGTTGGCAGTGGTACAAAGGAGTACAAAGGAAATCAAGCAACAATAGGTCTAGTGACCCTTCTAGGCTGCTTGTCCTCCAAACCACTGAGGATCAAGTGTCCAAACAGTGGTTTAGAGTGGGTAAGGGAACATTGGAAAGGGAACTACTGCCCTGGAACTAATGTCCGTGGCAGGATTGGGAAGTTAGTAGGGGACAGATGGGTTAGTAACTGAGGGGGTGATAAAATAAAGTTATTCATTTACAAACGCAGTCACTCGCGGGTTTGATGCGAGATATTTGTCTAAACAGAGTTTAGATGAATCAACGGTGCTGCAGTCTATAACGTCTCGGGGAAGCCCATTCCACAAGTTGACAACTCGATTGAAGAAGAAATTCTTAGATTCGTGTGAGTTAAAAGATTTACCAATAATTTTGCAACCGTTTCCCCGCGTGTAATTAGATTGGTCGATAGTGAAGTACTTACGACAGTTCATATTGTCGATGCCTTTGATGATTTTGAACACTTGAATTAAGTCACCTCTTAATCTGCGCTGGGTTAAAGGAAATAGATTTAATTCTCTAAGACGCTCTTCGTATGGTTTGTTCTTTAGGCTAGGTATCATTTTGGTAAACTACGTTGAACTCGTTCTAGCTTGTTTATATCTTTTTGGTAAGAAGGGCACCAGGATTGAACGCAGTATTCCAGAAGAGGGCGGACTAAGGAATTGTAAAGGGTTAGGATAACTTCTTTGGATTTATGCTCAAATGACCTGCCTATAAAGCCAATTATTTTGTTTGCCTTCTTAACAACTTCTGAACATTGTTGACTCGGTTTTAGGTTACTCGATATTGTTACTCCCAGATCGGTTTCTCTATATACATTCTTAAGCTGAGTGCCATTCATCGAATAGTTTGCTTTCTCATTTAGGTATCCGATATGTAGTACTTTACATTTATCTGCATTGAAACTCATTTGCCAAATTTGGGCCCAACATGACAATTTATCTAGATTGTGTTGCATATGGTCAACTTGTTCTTTTGAGAGTACGCTATTTGTAATTTTTGTATCGTCAGCAAATTTTGAGATTGTAAAGGTGAGACCCTCATCTATGTCGTTGATGTAAATTAGAAAGATAATTGGTCCTAGTACCGATCCCTTGGGTACCCCGCTACTTACATTGGTCCATTTAGATGCCTTACCGTTTATGACTACTCTTTGTTTTCTGTCGCTGTGCCAATTTCCTATCCATTTCAACACACCGTCTTGTATTCCATGCGCTTTTAGTTTTAGCAGTAAACGTTTGTGGGGAACTTTGTCAAAGGCCTTTTGAAAATCAAGGTATATAATATCTACAGCTTTACTCTCATCGTATAGGTTGAGGATATCGTGTAAGAAGTCTAAGAGGTTTGTTAAACAGGAACGTTTTTTACGAAAGCTGTGTTGACTATCTTTAAGTAAGTTATTTGCCTCTAAGTGATTTACGAGTCTGTCTCTTATGACCGTTTCTAGCATTTTACATACAATTGAGGTTAAGCTAATTGGACGATAGTTACTGGGTAGAGATTTGCTGCCTTTTTTGAATATCGGTGTTACGTTGGCTAGCTTCCACTGATCAGGCATAGTCCCAGACTGCAATGATTCATTGAATAACAATGTCAGTGGTTTGGAGAGCTCATCCTTAGCTTCGTTTAGAACTCTAGGCGAGATTGTATCAGGTCCAGGCGTTTTATTTACCTTGAGTTTATCTAAACAATTCAATACTTCTCTCTCTGTAACGGTGATATTGCTTAGAACATCTGAATTTTCAATCTGAATCGGCGATGGTGTAGGGATATCACTGAGGTCTTCGGTTGTAAAAACTGATGCAAAGAAGGTATTGAGGGCATTACTCATTTGTACTTCGTCTTTGGTGTATTCTCCATTTTCATCGACTAACGGTCCAACAGTTGAAGTAACTACTTTTTTCTTTCTGATATAACTATAGAATTCTTTCGGGTTTGTTTTACTTTGATTCGCAACATGTAACTCCAGGGTCTTTTTACTTTGCTTAATTAACTTTTTGGCTTTGCGTCGTAGCTCTACAAATTTCACCCGTTCTTCGTCATTTTGTGAGGATTTTAATCTATCACTAGCAACATTTTTAGCAAGCAGACAGTCTGAAATATCTTTATTCCACCATTTGGGCTTATCATTATGGCCTGGACGCCGTATTTTCGATGGTATGCAGTCTTGCACTGCCTTAAGATAAGTGGTTGTGAAACACTCCCAAGATGTATTTATGTCGTTATTGTTAGTCAGAAAGCTCCAGTCAGATTCTTTAAGCATTGATTTAAGTTTATGAAAATTTGCTTTCTTGAAATTAGGGACTTTCTCAATGCTGCTATTTGATTTTTTACTAGTAAACTTTAAAGTGAAAGTTATCGTACGATGGTCGCTGTTACTGAATTCATCACCAACATTCAAATTCTCTATTAATTCTTCTTTTGTTGCGAGTACAAGGTCAAGCACATTATTACCACGGGTCGGAGATTGTACAAATTGAAAAAGTGAACTCTCTTGCAAGTTAGCATAGAGGTCGTGTCCAGGTGGTGACTGGTGTGTGGTGGTGGTGGTGACAGGTGTGTGGTGGTGGTGGTGACAGGTGTTTGGTGGTGGTGGTGACAGGTGTGTGGTGGTGGTGACTGGTGTGTGGTGGTGGTGGTGACAGGTGTGTGGTGGTGGTGACAGGTGTGTGGTGGTGGTGGTAGGTGTTTGGTGGTGGTGACAGGTGTATGGTGATATTGGATAGCAGACAATGAAAGAGCCACATATACATTGTCTGGTGTGATATTGCTTCTGTGGTGCGGACAGGTTTAGGAAGAGGATAAACTCATCTACGCCCACCCACCCACTCACTCACTCTCACTTTCTCTGTTTTTCTCTCACTCTCACTCTCTCTCTCTCTCACACACACACACAAACTGAATCCAATAATTGTTTGACACTGGTAAATAATAGCCACACCTCAAGTAACTTATTGCAGAAGTGGCACAGTGGTGCTGGAGCCGGGAGCTACCTTATAGGTGATATCCTGTAGTTAGTGATCCCTTACCTTCCCCCCTTACTCTGGCATCAAGAGTACCCCCTAGGGGCAAGCAAGGCTTACACACAAGTGCATGACCGTCATGCGCTTTAAAAGCCTTTTAAAATAATCAATTGATTGTCTTCGGAGTTTAAAATAGATTCTCTGCCAACATGTGCAGTATTTGCTTGGCTAATTATGAGGGTAAAATATTCTCTATCGCTCTCTCTCTCTCTCTCTCGCTCTCTCTCTCTCTCTCTCTCTCTCTCTCTCTCTCTCTCTCTCTCTCTCTCTCTCTCTCTCTCGCTCGCTCGCTCGCTCTCTCTCTCTCTCTCTCTTTCTCTCTTTCTCTCTCTCTCTCTCTCTCTCTCTCTCTCTCTCTCTCTCTCTCTCTCTCTCTCTCTCTCTCTCTCTCTCTCTCTCTCTCTCTCTCTCTCTCTCTCTCTCTCTCTCTCTCTCTCTCTCTCTCTCTCTCTCTCTCTCTCTCTCTCTCTCTCTCTCTCTCTCGGCCCAATTCCTCTTCAAAGGCATAATCAATGTCTTTGTGAAGTTGCGGTGTCATGAACTGTGTGAAACTGTAGTTAGCTGAAGAGAGAGAGAGAGAGAGAGAGAGAGAGAGAGAGAGAGAGAGAGAGAGAGAGAGAAGATACCTTCATATGAAGCCTTATATTAGACTAATTTAGTAAGCTTCTCAAGGACATCTATAACTTTATTGGGTAAACACTATCTTACTTATCCTTCCGAATCCCACAGGTACTTCCTAAGCTGAATAATGGTGTCTTGTCTGAGCCAGAATACAATGGAAAAGGTGTTATTCTAGTATAAGGGTTAATGGGATTTAAGGGTGAAATAAATAAATAAATAATAATAATATATAATAAATTGGATCCCTGAGCAACTGGTTTGTGGATACTTAACCCTTATAGCAGATACGATGACGCGTTTATTTTCTGTTTCCGTCTATTATTAGACGAATTATTCATATTAGGAAGGGTATGTGGAAGTCATAGTGCATGTAAACATAATGTATGTATGTATAGGGCTAACTGAGATAGTCTTTACCCTTATAATTCCCACAGATCCTTCTTTAAATATATTGTAATCTTCTAATGATAGCCAGAATATATTGTAATCTTCTAATGATAGCCAGAATATATTGTAATCTTCTAATGATAGCCAGAATATATTGTAATCTTCTAATGATAGCCAGAATATATTGTAATCTTCTAATGATAGCCAGAATATATTGTAATCTTCTAATGATAGCCAGAATATATTGTAATCTTCTAATGATAGCCAGAATATATTGTAATCTTCTAATGATAGCCAGAATATATTGTAATCTTCTAATGATAGCCAGAATATATTGTAATCTTCTAATGATAGCCAGAATATATTGTAATCTTCTAATGATAGCCAGAATTTTATTGTCGAAATGCGTCATAATATTCAGAGGGTTAATGGGGAAATAGGAAAGCACTATATCCGGCATTATGTACATACAGAGTTTTCACAATTAACACCACATTACGCTTCCAAATCTTCCAAATAGTTGAATAATTAAGGGGAGGTTATTTTTTTCTGGATCCCCTTCTCCCTCATGGTTAGCCCCATTAGTTTTGAGATTTTGAGATATTCGCCTCATTACTTTGGCGATATTATGACCTTTCACCTTATTTCTTTGCCAATATTAGGACCTTTCGTGCCATTTAGGTGTCGATTTTTTACTGGCGAGCGAGAGCGAGCCTGTAGATTAGGATTAATGTATAGGGTGGGTGGTCTATGTAATATACGCTTGTTATACTCCAATTAGTACGCGTAATGGTAAACAGTGGTAGGTTATATCTGTCTCGTGTAAGTGGTCCAGGCCATATGCAGACGCGACACTCCAAATAGTACGCGCAATCGATAACAGTAGTGCTCAATGGTATTATTAGTACACTCGGCCAAAAAACAATCTTTACACTAACGCTCTAAACATTCTGGAAGTGGGTCGAAATCTTATGATAATACCTCACAGACGTATGTTTCACCCGATTCATTCCGTTCACACTAAATTATTTACAGCTCACCAGTGTAAAGATTGTTTTCTGGTCGCGTGTACAGTCGCGCTAATAAGTCATTTCCCAGCTGTCATTACGTTTGGCTTGCTCTGTGCTGTATTGATGTCTGTCAGATGTTGAATAGGGTGGGTAGGTGAGGGAACATGTTTGTATACTTCATTCGATATGAAGAAATGAAGCTTAGATAGTGCTGATACCAATTATAGATCAAAACATACTTGGTGCCCAGACATCACTTATTAGCGCGACTGTACATCTTGATATATGGATACAGTATCATAATATACGATAACTATTATACTGTTTTGGCACTATATCGGTACTCTGTTTCTTTCCAGCTGTATTCCTCTTGATTTCTTAGGTAGTACAATTATTGTGTAGTGAAATATGTTGTTAATGATCAAAGCTTGGTATTAAGGGGAGATTTCCACTTGAGGGATTTTTTTCTGGACCCCTTTCTCCCTCATGTCTAGCCCCATTGCTTTTGAGATGTTAAGACGTTTGCCCCATTAGTTTGGTGATTTTTTAGAATTTCCGCCCCATTCTGTCAATTTTAAGACCTTTCGTGCCATTTAGGTGTCGATTTTATCCTGGCGAGCGATAGCGAGCCTGTAATTTAAGAGTAATCAGCCTTCGGCCGGGACATTTTTCTACCGAAAAATGTACAAATTTATCTTGAAAGGGGGTCAAGGGGGTGAAATTTTAAGATTGCTGGAGGAGTAGGAAACAAACCAGAAACCTCCCCTTAATATCATAAACAGACATAGGCGTTTCCCATTTTCCCATTAACTATCGAGAAAATGCTAAGGGATTCAATTTACCGTCAGTTGAGATGAAACCGAATTTAGTTACATTGAATAATCTAACATTGCTCATGTTCTTGTGTTAACCCCTTCTGTACCGGCGACGTCTTTTTTACATTATATTCTAGCTACATTTAGCCGATTTTGTGCAGTTTACTAAGGATCTGTGGTAGTAAAGAGGTTAAAGTGAGATAGTACGACGCCTGTTAATTGTTTGGCATTAATATTATACAGCGATATTGTACTTTCATATTGTTTCATTAAGTATTGCAAAATCAGCTGCTGAGGGATTAAATGTACCGCCAGTTGAAAATAAACAGGCTATAGTTGAAACACCTCGTATGAATTGATATGGTCAATTAATACGTATTTACTTTTTTACTTTCAGCTGACGGTAAATTGCAATGTTCTCATAATTACTCAGCTATTACGAGGCTTTTGAAGTGAAATATGCTGTTCAATATGAAAGTTTGGTATTTATATGACGCAGGGGCTTTCTAAGACAGTGTACGAGAACGAGGTTGAAGGACAGAAACGGAGAGGTAGACCGAATGAGAGGTGGAAGGCTAGAGTGAAGAAGTATATGAGTGAAGGCGGTGCTAGATGGGAGGAGGGGCGTAGACTGACTGGGGACAGAGGTGCATGGGGACGTTTCGTTCGTGGCTACACCTTCGGGGATCACGGCGTCCGGCAATAGATAGATAGATAGATAAATTTATAGGGGCTTTCTTATTTTCCTATCAAATATCGATAACTCAGCTTCTAAATTATTCAGTTTACCGTCAGCTCAAAATAAACCTACTATAGTGTACGTACCTTATGCTTCACGGAAAGGCATAGTTCACTGATAGAGTGCTGGACTATAATTATCTAAAACACGTGAGTCTTAGGTTTTCAAATGACATGGAATCTACTTTGGATTTTGACTTTGATTTCGAATGTCACAAGTTGGAAAATATGAAAATCAAATGCCCCCCTCCCCAATTATACGACACAGGGTCCTCCACTAAAGGAAAGATCTCGGTGGATTTTAAAAAGTGACAGGTATCCATTCAGAAGAAACCCCATCTTTAATCACGAGCAAACAGAGAGAGAGAGAGAGAGAGAGAGAGAGAGAGAGAGAGAGAGAGAGAGAGAGAGAGAGAGAGAGAGAGAGAGAGAGAGAGAGAGAGAGAGAGAGAGAGATAAATATTTCTGAAAGATATTTAATGAGTAACTTGTATCCTTCCATTGATTTTACTATCTAGGAATCGTAATGTTGATATTAATAATAATAAAATACGAAAACTGTATTTGGTGCAATGCGGAATGTGCCATTGTGTTTCTTGTTTAAGGGGGTACTACTCCCTTTTTCTGGACTTCCTTCTTCCTCATATTTAGCATATTAGTTTTAGGATTTGAAGAAGTTCCTTCCATTAGTTTGTCGATTTAAAGACTTTTTACCCCATTTCGTTGTCAATTTCAAGACTTTTCGTGCCATTCAGGTGTCGATTTTTTCCTGGCGAGCGATAACAAGCCTGTAATTTTAAGAGGAATCGGCCTTCGGCCGGGACATTTTTTTGTTCTATCGAAAAATTTACAAATTTATCTTGAAGGGGGGTCTAGGTTTTTTTTAAAAGTTTGATTGAAGTCTAGCGAAGAAACTATAACATAAATGAATACATGAATTAATAGCCCCCAACACCGGCCATTATCCCCTTAACGAGTCCAAAAGCTCCATGAATTATTTTCGAGAGGAGAGTACATCAGCCATTTTTCCTCTTTGCAAAAACTTCCTTCATCACGAATATAACAAAGACATTTCCTTGTCTGGAATGCGCGCGAAAAACACCCAACCCTTGGCTTTTTGCACAAATCTGGCAACGCCGGAAATGAAGTAAACAAAAACCCGGCAACCCTGGAGCGGAGTACGGACCTAAAAAGAATCTCTGGCCTAATTTAGTTTATTCTATTTTCTGTGCCCTTTTCCAAATCAAGTTGCATAACCACATAGTCAAGAGCACTAAGAGCTACGCACCCATTTGATTATGTATCGAGCCCAAATGAGACAATGCAATTCTTTATTATATCCTAGATACTTATGAAATTGGCTTAAAATATTATAATATTCAAGTGGGGTTATACTTAAGCCGGTATCACATGAGAGCTTTTATAGTCAACATTCGATGATCAAACATTTTCTGACAACATTTCAGGAGTATTTTGTACTGGTATCTGAAACTAGACTGGTGATAGATGAAATTAGGTAACCGAAATATTTTATATGCTGACCTCATAAGCTGCCAGACCAGTGTTGAGGATAAATGTTGAGGAAAAAAGTGCTCGTGTGATGCCGGATTTATTTATGCTCACTAGTGTAAATGAGATTTGCTACCCCTTTTGCGGGTGTATGCGTAATAATTCCCCAGTAATGTTGCAAGGCTATAGGGGGGGGGGGGGGAGGGGAGGGGGGGGGGGGGAAATGGCTCCTGAAACTCTGCATTTAGGCGGTGGGTGTAGCTTAGAAATTAATGTGTGTGTTAATGTGGGCGGGATCCATTAAGGGGAGATGGGTCGTATTTCTGGTCCCCTTCCTCCCTCGTGTTTAGCCCCATTTGTTTTAAGATTATAGGACGTTCGGCCTATTACTTTGGCGATTTTAACACCTTTCGCCCTATTTCGTTGTCAATTTTAAGACCTTTCGTACCATTAAGGTGTCGATTTATTCCTGGCGAGCGAGAGCGAGCCTAACATTTTAAGAGGAACTGGCCTTGGGTCGGGATATTTTTCTACCGACATTTATATTGAAGGGGGATCTACCGGGTGTTTTTCTAAGCTTGATGGAGGTATAGCAAGGAAACTAAGAAATAAATGAATGAATTAATTATAAGACCAACAAAAACGGCCCATCTCCCCTTAATATCACACGAGAGCTTTTATCCTCAATTTTTGATGCACAACTTTATTTTGGAAACATTTGGCGACTTATGCACTGGTATAGACAGTGAGGCTGGAGGTAGATTATCATACATATAGACAGTGAGGCTGGAGGTAGATTATCATACATATAGACAGTGAGGCTGGAGGTAGATTATCATACATATAGACAGTAAGGCTGGAGGTAGATTACCATACATATAGACAGTGAGACTGGAGGTAGATTATCATACATATAGACAGTGAGGCTGGAGGTGGATTATCATACATATAGACAGTGAGGCTGGAGGTAGATTATCATACTTATAGACAGTGAGGCTGGAGGTAGATTATCATTCATATAGACAGTGAGGCTGGAGGTAGATTATCATACATATAGACAGTGAGGCTGGAGGTAGATTATCATACATATAGACAGTGAGGTTGGAGGTAGATTATCATACGTGACAGAATTCTTATCAGAGTGTATTTCAGCAGCTGGTAGATCAGAATTGCGTAAGAAGTTGAGGGAAATTTTGCTGGTGTGATACCCTCTTAAACCTTAAGTACGTGCGACGGGTCAACATTATATTTTAGCTAAATTTAGACGATTTTGTGCTGTCTTAGAAGGATCTGTGGTAGTAAAAACGGTTAAATGCAATAGTTTGAAGCCTGTTAATTGCTGGAGGGCTTTTCTAACTGAATAAAATAAGTATATTGTGTATCAGCCCTCCTTGTCATGAAAAAAACCGAAATCTAAATCAAATAGTATATATGACACAAACTATGTATATCAAAATTGTATAATTATCATGACAATATAATTTTTTAGTTGAATTGAGTTTATAGTAGCCAGTATACAGGTCAGGTCAGGTCAGGTGAATGTATTGAGGGATAATGCTTTACAACGGCCCCTCGTAGCCACTTTCTACTTTTCCTATTTCTTTTTCTGAAGAGTGTATGCGCAATAATTCCCCCGTAATGTTGCAACGCTATGGGGGGGGGGGGCGAAGTGGCTCCTGAAACTCTGCATTAAGGCGGTGTGTGTAGCTTAGAAATTAATGTGTGTGTTAATGTGGGCGGGATCCATTAAGGAGAGATGGGTCGTATTTCTGGTCCCCTTCTTCCCTCGTGTTTAGCCCCATTTGTTTTAAGATTATAGGACGTTCGGCTTATTAGTTTGGCGATTTTAACACCTTTCGCCCTATTTCGTTGTCAATTTTAAGACCTTTCGTACCATTAAGGTGTCGATTTATTCATGGCGAGCGAGAGCGAGCCTAACATTTTAACAGGAACTGGCCTTGGGCCGGGACATTTTTCTACCGAAAAAGGTAAACATTTATATTGAAGGGGGGATCTACCGGGTGTTTTTCTAAGCTTGATGGAGCTCTGGTGAGGAAACTAAGAAATAAATGAATGAATTAATTATAAGGCCAACCAAAAACAGCCCATCTCCCCTTAAGGGGGTATCACACGAGAGCTTTTATCCTCAATTTTCGATGCACAACTTTATTCTGGAAACATTTGGCGACTTATTATGCACTGGTATAGACAGTGAGGCTGGAGGTAGATTACCATACATATAGACAGTGAGGCTTGAGGTAGATTATCATACATATAGAAAGTGAGGCTGGAGGTAGATTATCATATAGACAGTGAGGCTGGAGGTAGATTATCATACATATAGAAAGTGAGGCTGGAGGTAGATTATCATACATATAGACAGTGAGGCTGGAGGTAGATTATCATACATATAGACAGTGAGGCTGGAGGTAGATTATCATACATATAGACAGTGAGGTTGGAGGTAGATTATCATACTTATAGACAGTGAGGCTGGAGGTAGATTATCATACATATAGACAGTGAGGCTGGAGGTAGATTATCATACATATAGACAGTGAGGCTGGAGGTAGATTATCATACATATAGACAGTGAGGTTGGAGGTAGATTATCATACTTATAGACAGTGAGGCTGGAGGTAGATTATCATACATATATACAGTGAGGCTGGAGGTAGATTATCATACATATAGACAGTGAGGTTGGAGGTAGATTATCATACTTATAGACAGTGAGGCTGGAGGTAGATTATCATACATATAGACAGTGAGGCTGGAGGTAGATTATCATACATATAGACAGTGAGGCTGGAGGTAGATTATCATACTTATAGACAGTGAGGTTGGAGGTAGATTATCATACATATAGACAATAAGGCTGGAGGTAGATTATTATACGTGACAATAAGGCTGGAGGTAGATTATTATACGTGACAATAAGGCTGGAGGTAGATTATTATACGTGACAATAAGGCTGGAGGTAGATTATCATACATATAGACAGTGAGGCTGGTGGTAGATTATCATACATATACAGTAGACAGTGATGCTGGAGGTAGATTATCATACATATATACAGTGAGGCTGGAGGTAGATTATCATACATATAGACAGTGAGGTTGGAGGTAGATTATCATATATATAGATAGTGAGGCTGGAGGTAGATTATCATACATATAGACAGTGAGGCTGGAGGTAGATTATCATACATATAGACAGTGAGGCTGGAGGTAGATTATCATACATATAGACAGTGAGGCTGGTGGTAGATTATCATACATATAGACAGTGAGGCTGGAGGTAGATTACCATACATATACAGTAGACAGTGAGGCTGGAGGTGGATTATCATACATATAGACAGTGAGGCTGGAGGTGGATTATCATACATATAGACAGTGAGGCTGAAGGTGGATTATCATACATATTGACAGTGAGGCTGGAGGTAGATTATCATACATATAGACAGTGAGGCTGGAGGTAGATTATCATACTTATAGACAGTGAGGCTGGAGGTAGATTATCATTCATATAGACAGTGAGGCTGGAGGTAGATTATCATACATATAGACAGTGAGGCTGGAGGTAGATTATCATACATATAGACAGTGAGGTTGGAGGTAGATTATCATACGTGACATAATTCTTATCAGAGTGTATTTCAGCAGCTGGTAGATCAGAATTGCGTAAGAAGTTGAGGGAAATTTTTCTGGTGTGATTCCCTCTTAAACCTTAAATACGTGCGACGGGTTAAACATTATTTTAGCTAAATTTAGACGATTTTGTGCTGTCTTAGAAGGATCTGTGGTAGTAAAAACGGTTAAATGCAATAGTTTGAAGCCTGTTAATTGCTGGAGGGCTTTTTTAACTGAATAAAATAAGTATATTGTGTATCAGCCCTCCTTGTCATGAAAAAAACCGAAATCTAAATCAAATAGTATATATGACACAAACTATGTATATCAAAATTGTATAATTATCATGACAATATCATTTTTTAGTTGAATTGAGTTTATAGTAGCCAGTATACAGGTCAGGTCAGGTCAGGTGAATGTATTGAGGGATAATCCTTTACAACGGCCCCTCGTAGCCACTTTCTACTTTTCCTATTTCTTTTTCTGAAGAGTGTATGCGCAATAATTCCCCCGTAATGTTGCAAGGCTATGGGGGGGGGAGGGCGAAGTGGCTCCTGAAACTCTGCATATAGGCGGTGTGTGTAGCTTAGAAATTAATGTGTGTGTTAATGTGGGCGGGATCCATTAAGGGGAGATGGGTCGTATTTCTGGTCTCCTCGTGTTTAGCCCATTTGTTTTAAGATTATAGGACGTTTGGCCTATTAGTTTGGCGATTTTAACCTTTCGCCCTATTTCGTTGTCAATTTAAGACCTTTCGTACCATTAAGGTGTCGATTTATTCCTGGCGAGCGAGAGCGAGCCTAACATTTTAAGAGGAACTGGCCTTGGGCCGGGATATTTTTCTACCGACATTTATATTGAAGGGGGATCTACCGGGTGATTTTCTAAGCTTGATGGAGGTCTAGCGAGGAAACTAAGAAATAAATGAATGAATTAATTATAAGACCAACAAAAACGGCCCATCTCCCCTTAATATCACACGAGAGCTTTTATCCTCAATTTTTGATGCACAACTTTATTCTGGAAACATTTGGCGACTTATGCACTGGTATAGACAGTGAGGCTGGAGGTAGATTATCATACATATAGACAGTGAGGCTGGAGGTAGATTATCATACATATAGACAGTGAGGCTGGAGGTAGATTATCATACATATAGACAGTGAGGCTGGAGGTAGATTATCATACATATATACAGTACAAAGGAGTACAAAGGAGTACAAAGGAAATCAAGCAACAACAGATCTAGTGACCCTTCTAGGTTGCTTGTCCTCCAAAACACTGAGGATCAAGTGTCCAAACAGTGGTTTAGAGTGGGTAAGGGAACATTGGAAAGGGAAATACTGCCCTGGAACTAATGTCCGTGGCAGGATTAGGAAGTTAGTAGGGACAGATGGGTTAGTAACTGAGGGGGGGATAAAATAAAGTTATTCATTTACAAACGCAGTCAGTCGCGGGTTTGATGCGAGATATTTGTCTAGGCGGAGTTTAAATGAATCAACGGTGATGCAGTCTATAACGTTTCGGGGAAGCCCATTCCACAAGTTGACAACTCGATTGAAGAAGAAATTCTTAGATTCGTGTGAGTTAAAAGATTTACCAATAATTTTGCAACCGTTTCCCCGCGTGTAATTAGATTGGTCGATAGTGAAGTACTTACTACAGTTCATATTGTCGATGCCTTTGATGATTTTGAACACTTGAATTAAGTCACCTCTTAATCTGCGCTGGGTTAAAGGAAATAGATTTAATTCTCTAAGACGCTCTTCGTATGGTTTGTTCTTTAGGCTAGGTATCATTTTGGTAACTCTACGTTGAACTCGTTCTAGCTTGTTTATATCTTTTTGGTAATAAGGGCACCAGGATTGAACGCAGTATTCCAGAAGAGGGCGGATAAGGAATTGTAAAGGGTGAGGATAACTTCTTTGGATTTATGCTCAAATGACCTGCCTATAAAGCCAATTATTTTGTTTGCCTTCTTAACAACTTCTGAACATTGTTGACTCGGTTTTAGGTTACTCGATATTGTTACTCCCAGATCGGTTCTCTGTTTACATTCTTAAGCTGAGTGCCATTCATCGAATAGTTTGCTTTCTCATTTAGGTATCCGATATGTAGTACTTTACATTTATCCGCATTGAAACTCATTTGCCAAATTTGGGCCCAACATGACAATTTATCTAGATTGTGTTGCATATCGTCAACTTGTTCTTTTGAGAGTACGCTATTTGCAATTTTTGTATCGTCAGCAAATTTTGAGATTGTACAGGTGAGACCCTCATCTATGTCGTTGATGTAAATTAGAAAGAGAATTGGTCCTAGTACCGATCCCTGGGGTACCCCGCTACTTACATTGGTCCATTTTGATGCCTTACCGTTTATGACTACTCTTTGCTTTCTGTCGCTGAGCCAATTTTCTATCCATTTCAACACACCGTCTTGTATTCCATGCGCTTTAGTTTTAGCAGTAAACGTTTGTGGGGAACTTTGTCAAAGGCCTTTTGAAAATCAAGGTATATAATATCTACAGCTTTACTCTCATCGTAGAGGTTGAGGATATCGTGGAAGAAGTCTAAGAGGTTTGTTAAACAGGAACGTTTTTTACGAAAGCCGTGTTGAGTATCTTTAAGTATGTTATTTTCCTCTAAGTGATTTACGAGTCTGTCTCGTATGACCGTTTCTAGCATTTTACATACAACTGAGGTTAAGCTAATTGGACGATAGTTACTGGGTAGGGATTTGCTGCCTTTTTTGAATATCGGTGTTACGTTGGCTAGCTTCCACTGATCGGGCATAGTTCCAGACTGCAAGGATTTATTGAATAGTAATGTCAGTGGTTTAGAGAGCTCATCCTTAGCTTCCTTTAGAACTCTAGGCGAGATTGTATCAGGTCCAGGCGTTTTATTTACCTTGAGTTTATCTAAACAATTCAATACTTCTCTCTCTGTAACGGTGATATTGCTTAGAACATCTGAATTATCAATCTGAATCGGCGATGGTGTAGGGGATATCACTGAGGTCTTCTGTTGTAAAAACTGATGCAAAGAAGGTATTGAGGGCATTACTCATTTGTTCTTCGTCTTTGGTGTATTCTCCATTTTCATCGACTAACGGTCCAACAGTTGAAGTAACAACTTTTTTCTTTCTGATATAACTATAGAATTCTTTCGGGTTTGTTTTACTTTGATTCGCAATATGTAACTCTAAGGTCTTTTTACTTTGCTTAATTAACTTTTTGGCTTTGCGTCGTAGCTCTACAAATTTCAGCCGTTCTTCGTCATTTTGTGAGGATTTTAATCTATCATTAGCACATTTTTTAGCAAGCAGGCAGTTTGAAATATCTTTATTCCACCATTTGGGCTTATTATTATGGCCTGGACGCCGAGTTTTTGATGGTATGCAGTCTTGCACTGCATACCTCCAGTGAGGCTGGAGGTAGATTATCATACATATAGACAGTGAGGCTGGAGGTAGATTATCATACATATAGACATTGAGGCTGGAGGTAGATTATCATACATAGACAGGATAGGCCAGTGAGAGGTAGATATCATACATATAGACAGTGAGGCTGGAGGTAGATACATACATATAGACAGTGAGGCTGGAGGTAGATTATCATACATATAGACAGTGAGGCTGGAGGTAGATTATCATACATATAGACAGTGAGGCTGGAGGTAGATTATCATACTTATAGACAGTGAGGTTGGAGGTAGATTATCATACATATAGACAGTGAGGTTGGAGGTAGATTATCATACTTATAGACAGTGAGGCTGGAGGTAGATTATCATACATATAGACAGTGAGGCTGGAGGTAGATTATCATACATATAGACAGTGAGGTTGGAGGTAGATTATCATACTTATAGACAGTGAGGCTGGAGGTAGATTATCATACATATAGACAGTGAGGCTGGAGGTAGATTATCATACATATAGACTGAGGTTGGAGGTAGATTATCATACATATAGACAGTGAGGCTGGAGGTAGATTATCATACATATAGACAGTGAGGCTGGAGGTAGATTATCATACTTATAGACAGTGAGGTTGGAGGTAGATTATCATACATATAGACAGTGAGGCTGGAGGTAGATTATCATACATATAGAAAGTGAGGCTGGAGGTAGATTATCATACTTATAGACACTGAGGCTGGAGGTAGATTATCATACTTATAGACAGTGAGGCTGGAGGTAGATTAACATACATATAGACAGTGAGGCTGGTGGTAGATTATCATACATATAGACAGTGATGCTGGAGGTAGATTATCATACATATAGACAGTGAGGCTGGAGGTAGATTATCATACATATAGACAGTGAGGTTGGAGGTAGATTATCATACATATAGATAGTGAGGCTGGAGGTAGATTATCATACATATAGACAGTGAGGCTGGAGGTAGATTATCATACATATAGACAGTGAGGCTGGTGGTAGATTATCATACATATAGACAGTGAGGCTGGAGGTAGATTACCATACATATACAGTAGACAGTGAGGCTGGAGGTGGATTATCATACATATAGACAGTGAGGCTGGAGGTGGATTATCATACATATAGACAGTGAGGCTGGAGGTAGATTATCATACTTATAGACAGTGAGGCTGGAGGTAGATTATCATTCATATAGACAGTGAGGCTGGAGGTAGATTATCATACATATAGACAGTGAGGCTGGAGGTAGATTATCATACGTGACAGAATTCTTATCAGAGTGTATTTCAGCAGCTGGTAGATCAGAATTGCGTAAGAAGTTGAGGGAAATTTTTCTGGTGTGATTCCCTCTTAAACCTTAAATACGTGCGACGGGTTAAACATTATATTCTAGCTAAATTTAGACGATTTTGTGCTGTCTTAGAAGGATCTGTGGTAGTAAAAACGGTTAAATGCAATAGTTTGAAGCCTGTTAATTGCTGGAGGGCTTTTTTAACTGAATAAAATAAGTATATTGTGTATCAGCCCTCCTTGTCATAAAAAAAAACCGAAATCTAAATCAAATAGTATATATGACACAAACTATGTATATCAAAATTGTATAATTATCATGACAATATCATTTTTTAGTTGAATTGAGTTTATAGTAGCCAGTATACAGGTCAGGTCAGGTGAGGTGAATGTATTGAGGGATAATCCTTTACAACGGCCCCTCGTAGCCACTTTCTACTTTTCCTATTTCTTTTTCTGAAGAGTGTATGCGCAATAATTCTCCCGTAATGTTGCAAGGCTATGGGGGGGGGGGGGGGCGAAGTGGCTCCTGAAACTCTGCATTTAGGCGGTGTGTGTAGCTTAGAAATTAATGTGTGTGTTAATGTGGGCGGGATCCATTAAGGAGAGATGGGTCGTATTTCTGGTCCCCTTCTCCCTCGTGTTTAGCCCCATTTGTTTTAAGATTATAGGACGTTCGGCCTATTAGTTTGGCGATTTTAACACCTTTCGCCCTATTTCGTTGTCAATTTTAAGACCTTTCGTACCATTAAGGTGTCGATTTATTCATGGCGAGCGAGAGCGAGCCTAACATTTTAACAGGAACTGGCCTTGGGCCGGAACATTTTTCTACCGAAAAAGGTAGACATTTATATTGAAGGGGGATCTACCGGGTGTTTTTCTAAGCTTGATGGAGCTCTGGTGAGGAAAATAAGAAATAAATGAATGAATTAATTATAAGGCCAACAAAAAACGGCCCATCTCCCCTTAAGGGGGTATCACACGAGAGCTTTTATCCTCAATTTTCGATGCACAACTTTATTCTGGAAACATTTGGCGACTTATTATGCACTGGTATAGACAGTGAGGCTGGAGGTAGATTATCATACATATAGAAAGTGAGGCTGGAGGTAGATTATCATACATATAGACAGTGAGGCTGGAGGTAGATTATCATACTTATAGATAGTGAGGCTTGAGGTAGATTATCATACTTATAGACAGTGAGGCTTGAGGTAGATTATCATACATATAGAAAGTGAGGCTGGAGGTAGATTATCATACATATAGACAGTGAGGTTGGAGGTAGATTATCATACTTATAGACAGTGAGGCTGGAGGTAGATTATCATACATATAGACAGTGAGGCTGGAGGTAGATTATCATACTTATAGACAGTGAGGCTTGAGGTAGATTATCATACATATAGAAAGGGAGGCTGGAGGTAGATTATCATACATATAGACAGTGAGGCTGGAAGTAGATTATCATACTTATAGACAGTGAGGCTGGAGGTAGATTATCATACATATAGACAGTGAGGCTGGTGGTAGATTATCATACATATACACTTATACAGTAGACAGTGAGGCTGAAGGTAGATTATCATACTTATAGACAGTGAGGCTGGTGGTAGATTATCATACATATAGACAGTGAGGCTGGAGGTAGATTATCATACATATAGACAGTGAGGTTGGAGGTAGATTATCATACATATAGACAGTGAGGCTGGAGGTAGATTATCATGCTTATAGACAGTGAGGTTGGAGGTAGATTATCATACATATAGACAGTGAGGTTGGAGGTAGATTATCATACATATAGACTGAGGCTGGAGGTAGATTATCATACATATAGACAGTGAGGCTGGAGGTAGATTATCATACATATAGACAGTGAGGCTGGAGGTAGATTATCATACTTATAGACAGTGAGGCTGGAGGTAGATTATCATACATATAGACAGTGAGGCTGGTGGTAGATTATCATACATATACAGTAGACAGTGAGGCTGGAGGTAGATTATCATACATATAGACAGTGAGGCTGGAGGTAGATTATCATACATATAGACAGTTAGACTGGAGGTAGATTATCATACATATAGACAGTGAGGTTGGAGGTAGATTATCATACATATAGACATTGAGGTTGGAGGTAGATTATCATACATATAGACAGTGAGGTTGGAGGTAGATTATCATACATATAGACAGTGAGGCTGGAGGTAGATTATCATACATATAGACAGTGAGGATGGAGGTAGATTATCATACATATAGACAGTGAGGTTGGAGGTAGATTATCATACATATAGACAGTGAGGTTGGAGGTAGATTATCATACATATAGACAGTGAGGCTGGAGGTAGATTATCATACATATAGACAGTGAGGCTGGAGGTAGATTATCATACATATAGACTGAGGCTGGAGGTAGATTATCATACATATAGACAGTGAGGCTGGAGGTAGATTATCATACATATAGACAGTGAGGCTGGAGGTAGATTATCATACTTATAGACAGTGAGGCTGGAGGTAGATTATCATACATATAGACAGTGAGGCTGGTGGTAGATTATCATACATATACAGTAGACAGTGAGGCTGGAGGTAGATTATCATACATATAGACAGTGAGGTTGGAGGTATATTATCATACATATAGACAGTGAGGTTGGAGGTAGATTATCATACATATACAGTAGACAGTGAGGCTGGAGGTAGATTATCATACATGTGGACAGTGAGGCTCGAGGTAAATTATCATACATATAGACAGTGAGGTTGGAGGTAGATTATCATACATATAGACATTGAGGTTGGAGGTAGATTATCATACATATAGACAGTGAGGTTGGAGGTAGATTATCATACATATAGACAGTGAGGCTGGAGGTAGATTATCATACATATAGACAGTGAGGATGGAGGTAGATTATCATACATATAGACAGTGAGGTTGGAGGTAGATTATCATACATATAGACAGTGAGGTTGGAGGTAGATTATCATACATATAGACAGTGAGGCTGGAGGTAGATTATCATACATATACACAGTGAGGCTGGAGGTAGATTATCATACATATAGACAGTGAGGCTGGAGGCAGATTATCATACATATAGACAGTGAGGCTGGAGGTAGATTATCATACATATAGACAGTGAGGCTGGAGGTAGATTATCATACATATAGACAGTGAGGTTGGAGGTAGATTATCATACATATACAGTAGACAATGAGGCTGGAGGTGGATTATCATACATATAGACTGAGGTTGGAGGTAGATTTTAATACATATAGGCAGTGAGGCTGGAGGTAGATTATCATACTTATAGACAGTGAGGTTGGAGGTAGATTATCATACATATAGACAGTGAGGTTGGAGGTAGATTATCATACATATACAGTAGACAGTGAGGCTGGAGTTGGATTATCATACATATAGACAGTGAGGCTGGAGGTAGATTATCATACATATAGACAGTGAGGCTGGAGGTAGATTATCATACGTGACAGAATTCTTATCAGAGTGTATTTCAGCAGCTGCCAGATCAGAATTGCGTAAGAAGTTGAGGGAAATATTTCTGGTGTGATTCCTTCTTAAACCCTAAGTACCGGCGACGGGTTAAACATTATATTCTAGCTAAATTTAGACGATTGTGTGCAGTCTTAGAAGGATCTGTGGTAGTAAAAAAGGTTAAATGCAATAGTTCGAAGCCTGTTAATTGCTGGAGGGCTTTTTTACAACTGTATGAAATAAGTATATTGTGTATGAGGCGTCCTTGTCATTAAAAAAACCGAAATCTAAATCAAATAGTATATATGACACAAACTATGTATATCAAAATTGTATAATTATCATGACAATATCATTTTTTAGTTGAATTGAGTTTATAGTAGCCAGTATACAGGTCAGGTCAGGTCAGGTGAATGTATTGAGGGATAATCCTTTACAACGGCCCCTCGTAGCCACTTTCTACTTTTCCTATTTCTTTTTCTGAAGAGTGTATGCGCAATAATTCCCCCGTAATGTTGCAAGGCTATGGGGGGGGGGGGGAAGTGGCTCCTGAAACTCTGCATTTAGGCGGTGTGTGTAGCTTAGAAATTAATGTGTGTGTTAATGTGGGCGGGATCCATTAAGGAGAGATGGGTCGTATTTCTGGTCCCCTTCTTCCCTCATGTTTAACCCCATTTGTTTTAAGATTATAGGACGTTCGGCCTATTAGTTTGGCGATTTTAACACCTTTCGCCCTATTTCGTTGTCAATTTTAAGACCTTTCGTACCATTAAGGTTTCGATTTATTCATGGCGAGCGAGAGCGAGCCTAACATTTTAACAGGAACTGGCCTTGGGCCGGGACATTTTTCTACCGAAAAAGGTAGACATTTATATTGAAGGGGGGATCTACCGGGTGTTTTTCTAAGCTTGATGGAGCTCTGGTGAGGAAACTAAGAAATAAATGAATGAATTAATTATAAGGCCAACAAAAAACGGCCCATCTCCCCTTAAGGGGGTATCACACGAGAGCTTTTATCCTCAATTTTCGATGCACAACTTTATTCTGGAAACATTTGGCGACTTATTATGCACTGGTATAGACAGTGAGGCTGGAGGTAGATTATCATACATATAGAAGGTGAGGCTGGAGGTAAATTATCATACATATATACAGTGAGGCTGGAGGTAGATTATCATACATATAGACAGTGAGGCTGGAGGTAGATTATCATACTTATAGAAAGGGAGGCTGGAGGTAGATTATCATACATATAGACAGTGAGGTTGGAGGTAGATTATCATACTTATAGACAGTGAGGCTGGAGGTAGATTATCATACATATAGACAGTGAGGCTGGAGGTAGATTATCATACTTATAGACAGTGAGGCTTGAGGTAGATTATCATACATATAGAAAGGGAGGCTGGAGGTAGATTATCATACATATAGACAGTGAGGCTGGAGGTAGATTATCAAACTTATAGACAGTGAGGCTGGAGGTAGATTATCATACATATAGACAGTGAGGCTGGAGGTAGATTATCATACATATAGACAGTGAGGCTTGAGGTAGATTATCATACATATAGAAAGGGAGGCTGGAGGTAGATTATCATACATATAGACAGTGAGGTTGGAGGTAGATTATCATACTTATAGACAGTGAGGCTGGAGGTAGATTATCATACATATAGACAGTGAGGCTGGTGGTAGATTATCATACATATACACTTATACAGTAGACAGTGAGGCTGAAGGTAGATTATCATACTTATAGACAGTGAGGTTGGTGGTAGATTATCATACATATAGACAGTGAGGCTGGAGGTAGATTATCATACATATAGACAGTGAGGTTGGAGGTAGATTATCATACATATAGACAGTGAGGCTGGAGGTAGATTATCATACATATAGACAGTGAGGCTGGAGGTAGATTATCATGCTTATAGACAGTGAGGTTGGAGGTAGATTATCATATATATAGACAGTGAGGCTGGAGGTAGATTATCATACATATAGACTGAGGCTGGAGGTAGATTATCATACATATAGACAGTGAGGCTGGAGGTAGATTATCATACATATAGACAGTGAGGCTGGAGGTAGATTATCATACTTATAGACAGTGAGGCTGGAGGTAGATTATCATACATATAGACAGTGAGGCTGGAGGTAGATTATCATACATATACAGTAGACAGTGAGGCTGGAGGTAGATTATCATACATATAGACAGTGAGGCTGGAGGTAGATTATCATACATATAGACAGTGAGGTTGGAGGTAGATTATCATACATATAGACAGTGAGGCTCGAGGTAGATTATCATACATATAGACAGTGAGGTTGGAGGTAGATTATCATACATATAGACAGTGAGGTTGGAGGTAGATTATCATACATATAGACAGTGAGGCTCGAGGTAGATTATCATACATATAGACAGTGAGTTTGGAGGTTGATTATCATACATATAGACATTGAGGTTGGAGGTATATTATCATACATATAGACAGTGAGGTTGGAGTTTGATTATCATACATATAGACAGTGAGGCTGGAGGTAGATTATCATACATATAGAAAGTGAGGATGGAGGTAGATTATCATACATATGGACAGTGAGGTTGGATGTAGATTATCATACATATAGACAGTGAGGTTGGAGGTAGATTATCATACATATAGACAGTGAGGCTGGAGGTAGATTATCATACATATACACAGTGAGGCTGGAGGTAGATTATCATACATATAGACAGTGAGGCTGGAGGCAGATTATCATACATATAGACAGTGAGGCTGGAGGTAGATTATCATACTTATAGACAGTGAGGCTTGAGGTAGATTATCATACATATAGACAGTGAGGTTGGAGGTAGATTATCATACATATACAGTAGACAATGAGGCTGGAGGTGGATTATCATACATATAGACAGTGAGGTTGGAGGTAGATTTTAATACATATAGGCAGTGAGGCTGGAGGTAGATTATCATACTTATAGACAGTGAGGTTGGAGGTAGATTATCATACATATAGACAGTGAGGTTGGAGGTAGATTATCATACATATACAGTAGACAGTGAGGCTGGAGGTGGATTATCATACATATAGACAGTGAGGTTGGAGGTAGATTATCATACATATAGACAGTGAGGCTGGAGGTAGATTATCATACATATACAGTAGACAGTGAGGCTGGAGGTGGATTATCATACATATAGACAGTGAGGCTGGAGGTAGATTATCATACATATAGACAGTGAGGCTGGAGGTAGATTATCATACGTGACAGAATTCTTATCAGAGTGTATTTCAGCAGCTGCCAGATCAGAATTGCGTAAGAAGTTGAGGGAAATATTTCTGGTGTGATTCCTTCTTAAACCCTAAGTACCGGCGACGGGTTAAACATTATATTCTAGCTAAATTTAGACGATTGTGTGCAGTCTTAGAAGGATCTGTGGTAGTAAAAAAGGTTAAATGCAATAGTTTGAAGCCTGTTAATTGCTGGAGGGCTTTTTTAACTGAATAAAATAAGTATATTGTGTATCAGGCGTCCTGTCATGAAAAAAATGAAATCTAAATCAAATAGTATATATGACACAAACTATGTATATCAAAATTGTATAATTATCATGACAATATAATTTTTTAGTTGAATTGAGTTTATAGTAGCCAGTATACAGGTCAGGTCAGGTCAGGTGAATGTATTGAGGGATAATCCTTTACAACGGCCCCTCGTAGCCACTTTCTACTTTTCCTATTTCTTTTTCTGAAGAGTGTATGCGCAATAATTCCCCCGTAATGTTGCAAGGCTATGGGTGGGGGGGGGGGGGGGGGGGCGAAGTGGCTCCTGAAACTCTGCATATAGGCGGTGTGTGTAGCTTAGAAATTAATGTGTGTGTTAATGTGGGCGGGATCCATTAAGGGGAGATGGGTCGTATTTCTGGTCCCCTTCCTCCCTCGTGTTTAGCCCCATTTGTTTTAAGATTATAGGACGTTTGGCCTATTAGTTTGGCGATTTTAACACCTTTCGCCCTATTTCGTTGTCAATTTTAAGACCTTTCGTACCATTAAGGTGTCGATTTATTCATGGCGAGCGAGAGCGAGCCTAACATTTTAAGAGGAACTGGCCTTGGGCCGGGACATTTTTCTACCGAAAAAGGTAGACATTTATATTGAAGGGGGGATCTACCGGGTGTTTTTCTAAGCTTGATGGAGCTCTGGTGAGGAAACTAAGAAATAAATGAATGAATTAATTATAAGGCCAACAAAAAACGGCCCATCTCCCCTTAAGGGGGTATCACACGAGAGCTTTTATCCTCAATTTTCGATGCACAACTTTATTCTGGAAACATTTGGCGACTTATTATGCACTGGTATAGACAGTGAGGCTGGAGGTAGATTACCATACATATAGACAGTGAGGCTGGAGGTAGATTATCATACATATAGACAGTGAGGCTGGAGGTAGATTATCATACTTATAGATACTGAGGCTTGAGGTAGATTATCATACTTATAGACAGTGAGGCTTGAGGTAGATTATCATACATATATACAGTGAGGCTGGAGGTAGATTATCATACATATAGAAAGTGAGGCTGGAGGTAGATTATCATACATATAGACAGTGAGGTTGGAGGTAGATTATCATACTTATAGACAGTGAGGCTGGAGGTAGATTATCATACATATAGACAGTGAGGCTGGAGGTAGATTATCATACTTATAGACAGTGAGGCTTGAGGTAGATTATCATACATATAGAAAGGGAGGCTGGAGGTAGATTATCATACATATAGACAGTGAGGCTGGAGGTAGATTATCAAACTTATAGACAGTGAGGCTGGAGGTAGATTATCATACATATAGAAAGTGAGGCTGGTGGTAGATTATCATACATATACACTTATACAGTAGACAGTGAGGCTGAAGGTAGATTATCATACTTATAGACAGTGAGGCTGGTGGTAGATTATCATACATATAGACAGTGAGGCTGGAGGTAGATTATCATACATATAGACAGTGAGGTTGGAGGTAGATTATCATACATATAGACAGTGAGGCTGGAGGTAGATTATCATACATATAGACAGTGAGGCTGGAGGTAGATTATCATGCTTATAGACAGTGAGGTTGGAGGTAGATTATCATACATATAGACAGTGAGGCTGGAGGTAGATTATCATACATATAGACTGAGGCTGGAGGTAGATTATCATACATATAGACAGTGAGGCTGGAGGTAGATGATCATACATATAGACAGTGAGGCTGGAGGTAGATTATCATACTTATAGACAGTGAGGCTGGAGGTAGATTATCATACATATAGACAGTGAGGCTGGTGGTAGATTATCATACATATACAGTAGACAGTGAGGCTGGAGGTAGGTTATCATACATATAGACAGTGAGGTTGGAGGTATATTATCATACATATAGACAGTGAGGTTGGAGGTAGATTATCATATAGACAGTGAGGTTGGAGGTATATTATCATACATATAGACAGTGAGGTTGGAGGTAGATTATCATACATATAGACAGTGAGGTTGGAGGTAGATTATCATACATATACAGTAGACAGTGAGGCTGGAGGTAGATTATCATACATGTAGACAGTGAGGCTCGAGGTAAATTACCATACATATAGACAGTGAGGTTGGAGGTAGATTATCATACATATAGACATTGAGGTTGGAGGTAGATTATCATACATATAGACAGTGAGGTTGGAGGTAGATTATCATACATATAGATAGTGAGGTTGGAGGTAGATTATCATACATATAGACAGTGAGGCTGGAGGTAGATTATCATACATATAGACAGTGAGGATGGAGGTAGATTATCATACATATAGACAGTGAGGTTGGAGGTAGATTATCATACATATAGACAGTGAGGTTGGAGGTAGATTATCATACATATAGACAGTGAGGCTGGAGGTAGATTATCATACATATACACAGTGAGGCTGGAGGTAGATTATCATACATATAGACAGTGAGGCTGGAGGCAGATTATCATACATATAGACAGTGAGGCTGGAGGTAGATTATCATACATATAGACAGTGAGGTTGGAGGTAGATTATCATACATATAGACAGTGAGGTTGGAGGTAGATTATCATACATATACAGTAGACAATGAGGCTGGAGGTGGATTATCATACATATAGACAGTGAGGTTGGAGGTAGATTTTAATACATATAGGCAGTGAGGCTGGAGGTAGATTATCATACATATAGACAGTGAGGTTGGAGGTAGATTATCATACATATAGACAGTGAGGTTGGATGTAGATTATCATACATATACAGTAGACAGTGAGGCTGGAGGTGGATTATCATACATATAGACAGTGAGGTTTGGAGGTAGATTATCATACATATAGACAGTGAGGCTGGAGGTAGATTATCATACGTGACAGAATTCTTATCAAAGTGTATTTCAGCAGCTGCCTGATCAGAATTGCGTATGAAGTTGAGGGAAATATTTCTGGTGTGATTCCCTCTTAAACCTTAAGTACGTGCGACGGGTTAAACATTATATTCTAGCTAAATTTAGACGATTGTGTGCAGTCTTAGAAGGATCTGTGGTAGTAAAAAAGGTTAAATGCAATAGTTTGAAGCCTGTTAATTGCTGGAGGGCTTTTTTAACTGAATGAAATAAGTATATTGTGTATCAGGCGTCCTGTCATGAAAAAAACCGAAATATAAATCAAATAGTATATATGACACAAACTATGTATATCAAAATTGTATAATTATCATGACAATATAATTTTTTAGTTGAATTGAGTTTATAGTAGCCAGTATACAGGTCAGGTCAGGTCAGGTGAATGTATTGAGGGATAATCCTTTACAACGGCCCCTCGTAGCCACTTTCTACTTTTCCTATTTCTTTTTCTGAAGAGTGTATGCGCAATAATTCCCCCGTAATGTTGCAAGGCTATGGGGGGGGGAGGGCGAAGTGGCTCCTGAAACTCTGCATATAGGCGGTGTGTGTAGCTTAGAAATTAATGTGTGTGTTAATGTGGGCGGGATCCATTAAGGGGAGATGGGTCGTATTTCTGGTCCCCTTCCTCCCTCGTGTTTAGCCCCATTTGTTTTAAGATTATAGGACGTTTGGCCTATTAGTTTGGCGATTTTAACACCTTTCGCCCTATTTCGTTGTCAATTTTAAGACCTTTCGTACCATTAAGGTGTCGATTTATTCCTGGCGAGCGAGAGCGAGCCTAACATTTTAAGAGGAACTGGCCTTGGGCCGGGATATTTTTCTACCGACATTTATATTGAAGGGGGATCTACCGGGTGTTTTTCTAAGCTTGATGGAGGTCTAGCGAGGAAACTAAGAAATAAATGAATGAATTAATTATAAGACCAACAAAAACGGCCCATCTCCCCTTAATATCACACGAGAGCTTTTATCCTCAATTTTTGATGCACAACTTTATTCTGGAAACATTTGGCGACTTATGCACTGGTATAGACAGTGAGGCTGGAGGTAGATTATCATACATATAGACAGTGAGGCTGGAGGTAGATTATCATACATATAGACAGTGAGGCTGGAGGTAGATTATCATACATATAGACAGTGAGGCTGGAGGTAGATTATCATACATATAGACAGTGAGGCTGGAGGTAGATTACCATACATATAGACAGTGAGACTGGAGGTAGATTATCATACATATAGACAGTGAGGCTGGAGGTAGATTATCATACATATAGACAGTGAGGCTGGAGGTAGATTATCATACTTATAGACAGTGAGGTTGGAGGTAGATTATCATACATATAGACAGTGAGGTTGGAGGTAGATTATCATACTTATAGACAGTGAGGCTGGAGGTAGATTATCATACATATAGACAGTGAGGCTGGAGGTAGATTATCATACATATAGACAGTGAGGTTGGAGGTAGATTATCATACTTATAGACAGTGAGGCTGGAGGTAGATTATCATACATATAGACAGTGAGGCTGGAGGTAGATTATCATACATATAGACTGAGGTTGGAGGTAGATTATCATACATATAGACAGTGAGGCTGGAGGTAGATTATCATACATATAGACAGTGAGGCTGGAGGTAGATTATCATACTTATAGACAGTGAGGTTGGAGGTAGATTATCATACATATAGACAGTGAGGCTGGAGGTAGATTATCATACATATAGAAAGTGAGGCTGGAGGTAGATTATCATACTTATAGACACTGAGGCTGGAGGTAGATTATCATACTTATAGACAGTGAGGCTGGAGGTAGATTAACATACATATAGACAGTGAGGCTGGTGGTAGATTATCATACATATACAGTAGACAGTGATGCTGGAGGTAGATTATCATACATATATACAGTGAGGCTGGAGGTAGATTATCATACATATAGACAGTGAGGTTGGAGGTAGATTATCATACATATAGATAGTGAGGCTGGAGGTAGATTATCATACATATAGACAGTGAGGCTGGAGGTAGATTATCATACATATAGACAGTGAGGCTGGTGGTAGATTATCATACATATAGACAGTGAGGCTGGAGGTAGATTACCATACATATACAGTAGACAGTGAGGCTGGAGGTGGATTATCATACATATAGACAGTGAGGCTGGAGGTGGATTATCATACATATAGACAGTGAGGCTGGAGGTAGATTATCATACTTATAGACAGTGAGGCTGGAGGTAGATTATCATTCATATAGACAGTGAGGCTGGAGGTAGATTATCATACATATAGACAGTGAGCTGGAGGTAGATTATCATACATATAGACAGTGAGGTTGGAGGTAGATTATCATACGTGACAGAATTCTTATCAGAGTGTATTTCAGCAGCTGGTAGATCAGAATTGCGTAAGAAGTTGAGGGAAATTTTTCTGGTGTGATTCCCTCTTAAACCTTAAATACGTGCGACGGGTTAAACATTATATTCTAGCTAAATTTAGACGATTTTGTGCTGTCTTAGAAGGATCTGTGGTAGTAAAAACGGTTAAATGCAATAGTTTGAAGCCTGTTAATTGCTGGAGGGCTTTTTTAACTGAATAAAATAAGTATATTGTGTATCAGCCCTCCTTGTCATAAAAAAAAACGAAATCTAAATCAAATAGTATATATGACACAAACTATGTATATCAAAATTGTATAATTATCATGACAATATCATTTTTTAGTTGAATTGAGTTTATAGTAGCCAGTATACAGGTCAGGTCAGGTCAGGTGAATGTATTGAGGGATAATCCTTTACAACGGCCCCTCGTAGCCACTTTCTACTTTTCCTATTTCTTTTTCTGAAGAGTGTATGCGCAATAATTCCCCCGTAATGTTGCAAGGCTATGGGGGGGGGGGGCGAAGTGGCTCCTGAAACTCTGCATTTAGGCGGTGTGTATAGCTTAGAAATTAATGTGTGTGTTAATGTGGGCGGGATCCATTAAGGAGAGATGGGTCGTATTTCTGGTCCCCTTCTTCCCTCGTGTTTAGCCCCATTTGTTTTAAGATTATAGGACGTTCGGCCTATTAGTTTGGCGATTTTAACACCTTTCGCCCTATTTCGTTGTCAATTTTAAGACCTTTCGTACCATTAAGGTGTCGATTTATTCATGGCGAGCGAGAGCGAGCCTAACATTTTAACAGGAACTGGCCTTGGGCCGGAACATTTTTCTACCGAAAAAGGTAGACATTTATATTGAAGGGGGGATCTACCGGGTGTTTTTCTAAGCTTGATGGAGCTCTGGTGAGGAAAATAAGAAATAAATGAATGAATTAATTATAAGGCCAACAAAAAACGGCCTATCTCCCCTTAAGGGGGTATCACACGAGAGCTTTTATCCTCAATTTTCGATGCACAACTTTATTCTGGAAACATTTGGCGACTTATTATGCACTGGTATAGACAGTGAGGCTGGAGGTAGATTATCATACATATAGAAAGTGAGGCTGGAGGTAGATTATCATACATATATACAGTGAGGCTGGAGGTAGATTATCATACATATAGAAAGTGAGGCTGGAGGTAGATTATCATACATATAGACAGTGAGGTTGGAGGTAGATTATCATACTTATAGACAGTGAGGCTGGAGGTAGATTATCATACATATAGACAGTGAGGCTGGAGGTAGATTATCATACTTATAGACAGTAAGGCTTGAGGTAGATTATCATACATATAGAAAGGGAGGCTGGAGGTAGATTATCATACATATAGACAGTGAGGCTGGAAGTAGATTATCATACTTATAGACAGTGAGGCTGGAGGTAGATTATCATACATATAGACAGTGAGGCTGGTGGTAGATTATCATACATATACACTTATACAGTAAACAGTGAGGCTGAAGGTAGATTATCATACTTATAGACAGTGAGGCTGGTGGTAGATTATCATACATATAGACAGTGAGGCTGGAGGTAGATTATCATACATATAGACAGTGAGGTTGGAGGCAGATTATCATACATATAGACAGTGAGGCTGGAGGTAGATTATCGTACATATAGACAGTGAGGCTGGAGGTAGATTATCATGCTTATAGACAGTGAGGTTGGAGGTAGATTATCATACATATAGACTGAGGCTGGAGGTAGATTATCATACATATAGACAGTGAGGCTGGAGGTAGATTATCATACATATAGACAGTGAGGCTGGAGGTAGATTATCATACTTATAGACAGTGAGGCTGGAGGTAGATTATCATACATATAGACAGTGAGGCTGGTGGTAGATTATCATACATATAGTAGACAGTGAGGCTGGAGGTAGATTATCATACATATAGACAGTGAGGCTGGAGGTAGATTATCATACATATAGACAGTGAGGTTGGAGGTAGATTATCATACATATAGACAGTGAGGCTCGAGGTAGATTATCATACATATAGACAGTGAGGTTGGAGGTAGATTATCATACATATAGACAGTGAGGTTGGAGGTAGATTATCATACATATACAGTAGACAGTGAGGCTGGAGGTAGATTATCATACATATAGACTGAGGCTCGAGGTAAATTATCATACATATAGACAGTGAGGTTGGAGGTAGATTATCATACATATACACAGTGAGGCTGGAGGTAGATTATCATACATATAGACAGTGAGGCTGGAGGTAGATTATCATACTTATAGACAGTGAGGCTTGAGGTAGATTATCATACATATAGACAGTGAGGTTGGAGGTAGATTATCATACATATAGACAGTGAGGTTGGAGGTAGATTATCATACATATAGACAGTGAGGTTGGAGGTAGATTATCATACATACAGTAGACAATGAGGCTGGAGGTGGATTATCATACATATAGACAGTGAGGTTGGAGGTAGATTTTAATACATATAGGCAGTGAGGCTGGAGCTAGATTATCATACTTATAGACAGTGAGGTTGGAGGTAGATTATCATACATATAGACAGTGAGGTTGGAGGTAGATTATCATACATATACAGTAGACAGTGAGGCTGGAGGTGGATTATCATACATATAGACAGTGAGGTTGGAGGTAGATTATCATACATATAGACAGTGAGGCTGGAGGTAGATTATCATACATATAGACAGTGAGGTTGGAGGTAGATTATCATACATATAGACAGTGAGGCTGGAGGTAGATTATCATACATATAGACAGTGAGGCTGGAGGTAGATTATCATATGTGACAGAATTCTTATCAGAGTGTATTTCAGCAGCTGCCAGATCAGAATTGCGTAAGAAGTTGAGGGAAATATTTCTGGTGTGATTCCTTCTTAAACCCTAAGTACCGGCGACGGGTTAAACATTATATTCTAGCTATCTTTAGACGATTGTGTGCAGTTTAAGAAGGATCTGAGGTAGTGAAGAGGGTTAAATGATATAGTTTGAAGCGTGTAAATTGCTGGAGTTTTTTTTAAACTTAATTAAATAAGTATATTGTGTATCAGGCCTCCCTGTCATGAAAAAAATGAAATCTAAATCAAATAGTATTATATGACACAAACTATGTATATATCAAAATTGTATAATTATCATGACAATATAATTTTTTAGTTGAATTGAGTTTATAGTAGCCAGTATACAGGTCAGGTCAGGTCAGGTGAATGTATTGAGGGATAATCCTTTACAACGGCCCCTCGTAGCCACTTTCTACTTCTCCTATTTCTTTTTCTGAAGAGTGTAGAGGGTAAAAGGACGGCACCCGTACTGAAAGGGTTAAGGGGGGATGGTTCACTTTTTGGGCAATTTTCGCATGTATTCATTAGTTTTCTAGTTTCCTCCCTAGACCTCCATCAAGTTTTAAAAAAAAATCCATTATATCCCCCTTTTAGTTTAATTTGTACATTTATCGGTAGAAAAATGTCCCAGCCGAAGGCTGGTTCTTCCAACATTACAGGCTCACTATCGTTCGCCAGGGAAACAAATTGACACCTAAATTGCACGAAAGGTCTAAATATTGACGAAGAAATGGGGCGAAAGATCTTAAAATCGACTAACTAATGGGGGCAAACATCTTAACATCTGAAAACTAATGGGGCAAAACATGAGGGAGAAAAGTGACCAAAAAGCGATCCATGTCCCCTTAAGAAGCCCAAACTCTCCTACCCCGATGCTAACTCTCGTCTCCCAGGCTCCGGCGGGGGAATAATAGACAGGGAGTAATACAAGAGTCGTTGTAAAAGCCAGAGCAGAAATAATAGCGACACAAAAAAGATGGCGCGAAGAACAACACACTAGTGAGAGAAGACCTAGTGAAAAAGGAGAGAGGGGTTGTTAGACGAGAGTGGTAGGAGTACGACGGCCAACCTCTTTAAGGCAGCCGCCAATTTGCATCCCTTTCAAGAGTAATTGTTGCATATTATATTAGCAAACTCACTTTTTATTCAAACGTATAATTAATTCCAGTAATTACAAACATGAATGTCAAACTGGGTATATTCAATTTTTTGACAATTCATAGCAATCCGGAATTAGTCGGATTAGTTATTCATAAACGCCCCAGTACAGACATTTGTAATATACTTCGAAGTAAGGAATGCTATGAACATATTATACGTGAAGTAAGGAATGCTATGAACATATTATACGTGAAGTAAGGAATGCTATGAACATATTATACGTGAAGTAAGGAATGCTATGAACATATTATACGTGATACCTAAATTGTTTTGCAACATCTATCCCAAAATAGATGGTCCTCAAAATTCCTCATAACCCAAGCCTGACACTACAGTATATCAATCAATCAAATTATATATATATATATATATATATTGATCGATTGATTGATTGTTTGATAGCCAGTATAGTGTCTGTCAGGCCTCTACTATGCAGGTTTTTTTTGTATTCGTATATATACTCACTGAGCATACATACCTACATACAAGAATACATTAATTTATTTAACGTCCTTTTTCATTACAGTATAGTGGCTCAGACAAGGTTGCCTTGCAGCTGTTGGCATATAGGATATTTAAATCCTGGCAAAAAACTGCCCCATAATGTCATCACTGTGGCTGTTGCTGGCATAGCACTAATAGTGCTTCAGCAAGACTTAACAAAGTCTCCCTGCAGAATCTATCTGCATTACACCAACCTTAACAGTGCTACAAGATGATAGTGCCATAACATGACTTTATTATATAGGATGATTGATGGTATAGACTAGTTGGCGCCAGCCTCACTTTTAGTAGCCTTGTACGACATGCTACACAGTAATATACGTGGGGCAAATTATTTCTCCTCTTAAATGTGAACGGATAATTATATAAAGATCAAAATAACAACATATTTATCTTAGCCTGCGGTATACAACATGACGTCTTAGTAATAACAAAGGTGCCGATATGCTCCCTATTGTAAGCCAAGAGAGAGTGAGAGAGAGAGTGAGTGAGAGTGACTGAGGGTGAGTAAAGAAAGAGCTAGATAGTAAAGAGAGAGCGAGAGATGGAGGAAAGAGGAGAACAAAAATAGAGAGAGAGAGAGAGGTGCCAGACGTACAATATAACCATGCCGGTAATGGTGAGATAGTCCCTCCCTTTATGCCAGGTAAATAGTCAGGTGGAGAGTGGGGGAGTGCAGGTAAAGAGAGAGAGAGAGAGTGAGCGAGAGTGAGTGAGTGAGTGAGAGAGAGAGAGTAAAGAGAGAGCTAGAGAGAGACTAAAGAGAAAGCGAAAGATGGAGGAAAGAGGAGAAAATTAGTGTGTTTAAGAGAGAGCGAGAGATGGAGGAAAGTGGAGACAGCTAGAGCGAGAGATGGAAGAAAGAGAGAGAGTAAAGATAGTGCGAGAGATGAAGGAAAGAGGACAAAATGAGAGAGATAAAGAGAGAGCGAGAGAGGGAGGAAAGAGGAGAAAGAGAGAGTAAATAGAGAGAGAGCGAGAGATAGAGGGAAGAAGAGAAAATGAAAGATAAAGAGGGAGCAAGAGAGAGATGGAAGAAAGAGGAGACAGTGAGAGTGTAAAGAGAGAGAGAGAGAGAGCTAGATACGGAGGAAAGGGAAGAAAATGAAAGAAAGAGTAAAGAAAGAGAGAGAGAGAGATGAAGGAAAGAGGAGAACATGAGAGAGTAAAGAGAGAGCGAGAGAAATGGAGGAAAGAGGAGAAAGAAAAAGCGAGAGATGGAGGAAAGAGGAGAAACTGAGAGTAAAGAGAGCGAAAGAGAGAGCGAGAGCTGGAAGAAAGAGGAAAGAGGAGAAAATGAGAGAGCGAGAGAAGGAGGGAAGAGGAAAATCTGAGAGAGCTGCGGTGCCGGACGCGGGGCTGAAAGTATCGTACCGTAATTATGGCGGTGTGGTGAAGGTGCGGAAAATTTACTTAAAGTTTACGGTTTACATAAATGGGGGCCGAAAGTGGTGGGAGGAGGGGGAGGAGGTGGAGAAGGAGGAGTGGAGGGGGGGGGGGGGCGGTAGAGGGAAGAAGACAAAGGAGGAAGAGATGAGAAAGAATGAGCGAGAGAGGGAGGGAAGGAGGGAGGAACAAAACACATGATGAAAGGGGTGATCAACTACAAAATATTGTAGAGGGTATGTGGTGGATATATATATATATATATATATATATATATATATATATATATATATATATATATATATATATATATATATAGAGAGAGAGAGAGAGGGGTATTTTGGTTCTTGGACTTAGAACTTTGAAACCGAGGTTAAGGGGGAGGTAGTTGTTTTTTCTCCCTCGTGTTTAGTTCAATTTTCTTTGAGATTTTATGACGTTCTTTCCATTAGTTTGGTGATTTAAAACTTTTCGCCCCATTTCATTGTCAATATAAAGTCCTTTCGTGCCATTTAGGTGTCGATTTTTTCCTGGCGAGCGATAGCGAGCCTGCAATTCTTGGAAGAAGTGGCCTGGGTTCGGGATGTTTTTCTACCGAAAAAATGTACAAAATTATCTTGAAGGGGTGGGGGGGGGGGGGGTCTAGGGCATATTTTTTTAAAGATTAATGGAGGTGTAGCGATGAAACTATAAAATTAATAGAAAACTAAATATATATATATATAATTATATACCACCTAATACCTACTCCCCCTTAACACCCATTCTCTTGTGCCACTCGGGGACCGGTGGAACAATGGTAGCGCGTTCTACTCACACTCACTATCGAAAGGTTCTGGGCTCGAATCTTGGGCAGGGAGAGACGAATGGGCAGTCTCCTTACACCCTATGACTCTGTTCACTAAGCATTAAATAGAAAGCTGGAGTTAGTGGACCTTTGTGACGTCCGGTATGAAGAGGTAAACAGTGTGTCCTGTAGATCATATTGATACAAGTGCTGAATTATGGGGGCGGGTTATATTTTGGGGTCTATGTATTTATTTATTCATATATATATTTTTATTTCCTCGCTAGACCATCTTCAGACTTGAAGAATCACTCCCTAGAACCCCCCACCCCCCACCCCTTTCAAGTTAAATATTTAAATTTTTCGATATAAAAAAAATCCGGGCAAAGGCCGGTTTCTCTTAAAATTTCAGTCTCGCCATCGCTCGCCAGTAACAAAATCACACCTAAAAGGGACGAAAGGTATTGATATTGCGATAAAAATGGGACGAAAGATTTTACAATCGACACAAAGACGTTCGCCCCGAACGTCTTAAAATATGAAATCTAATGGGGCTAAACATGAGGAAGAAGGGGAACCAGAAAAACGACCCAGCCCCCTTAAAAATAGTGTTTGAGCAATTTATTACAGAGGACAATTCATAATTTCCGTATTTTTCATGTACGGTAATGTGTGTTGGCGGTGTTATAGATAGGGACTGCAAGGGGTTTAACCCTTTCAGCCACGATGGCGTGCATTGTCTGCATAGTCTTGGTTACCGTTAGGTGATATTCTTTAGCTTATAATCAATCATTGCTAGACCTTACATTGTTCCACAAGCAAAGCCGTCGCTCGCACAACATACATGCACACTATCACACCCACCATGGAGTACACCATACCAGCACACACACACCACACACACGGAGACTCATACATCAACATGACAGGTTAACCCCTTAAGGATCAATGACGAGGTTTGGACAAGTATAATTCTGTTCTATAATTAGACTATTTTATATCGCCTTAGGAAGGACCTGTGGGAATTAAAAGGGTTAAAAGACTATCTCAATCAAAAACCCTCTTGACTTCCATATATCCTTCCTAATCTGAACACAATCGTCTAATAATAGCCAGATAAATTAGAAAAAATAAATGCGTAATCGGATGGTTTGAAACGGGATAATAGTAAAAATATTACGGGTTACATTCGTTGGCCCTGTATACCTCCATAATATTACGGGTTACAAGTCTCGTGCTCTGTATACCTCCATAAATATTACGGGTTACAAGTCCGTCGCCCTGTATAACCTCCATAATATTACTTGGTTACAAGTCGTGCTGTCTGTATACCTCCATAATATTACGGGTTACAAGTCGTTGGCCCTGTATACCTCCATAATATTACGGGTTTACAATCGTGCTCTGTGATACCTCCATAATATTACGGGTTTACAAGTCGTGCTCTGTATACCTCCATAATAGTTACGGTTTACAAGTCGTGCCCTGTATACCTCCATAATATTACGGGTTACAAGGTCGTGCCCTGTATACATCCATAATATTACGGGTTACCAAGTCGTGCCCTGTATACCTCCATAATATTACGGGTTACAAGTCGTGCCCTGTAATACATCCATAATATTACGGGTTACAAGTCGTGCCCTGTATACCTCCATAATATTACGGGTTACAAGTCGTGCTCTGTATACCTCCATAATATTAACGGGTTCCACCCAAGGTCGTGCCCTGCCCCTATACATCCATAATTTCAAATAGCCTTTTTTCCAAATTATTTCCGTTTGTTCGTTAACCCCTTGAGGATTAGGACGCATCCATTACGGTATTTTCCTGGTTATTATTAGACCATTGTAATTCCAGAAAGGGTTAGTGAGACCCATTTAATTGCTAGAGGGTCCTTTCTAAGTTTTTATGAAATCACTTTCAGTCTTCCAAAAATACTACAAAACAATCAGTAATTCTTTCAAAGCTCTTCTCTGTGCATTTGCCCTCCCTTGCGGCGAGTGCGAGGGCACTCGCCTTTCAACCCAGTTCCACTCCTCCGATTCTGTCCCAGCTCTACCAACACAAGAATTAACAAATTGTTCTCAGTCGTTCTTCGACTCAACAAGTGACTTCTGGAACAGCCCTCCCTCAATCAATCTTTTCATTCATCATTCTATGACTTAGAACTGCTTTTAAACTTCTTGCGTCCAGGCATTTTGAATCCCAAACGTTTTCCTTGAATTTGGCCCCTCTATTGTCACTCTTTTGGCTTTGGGTGGAAACCCTCATTACAGGCAGCCTGCCTTTTATCTCCTTCATACACATTACAACAACAAATTATAAGTCAGAATGAACTGTAATAATGCATCATGATCTGTCAGGTGGGTTAAGGTGTATATTTGTGTGATGTTAAGGTGAAGAAATAAAAGGTGTAAATATGAAACGTTGGGATACACCATGTTTTAGAGCTCCGTGGATAGTGTGCAGTCAAAAGAAAGTGTGTTTTGCGGACGATGATTTGTGTGAAAAGACCTAGAAAGAGGTACATTATCTCATACACAGTCCTTCTACTACGTGAAGCAAATAGTACGGTGGCGCTAATAAAAGTCATGTCTCAGCTGTCATTTAACGTTTGGCTCGCTTCTGTGTTGTATTAATGTCTGTCAGATGTTGAATAGGGTGGATAAGTGTGAGTGAACAATGGTTGTATATCTCACTCAAAAAGAAGAAATCATGTGGTAAATATTTCTAATTACCAATTATTGATCCAAACATAATTAGTACCGAAACATCACGTATTAGGCCGAACACATTAATCTCGAATAACTCAAAAACACGACTAGAGTAATCGAGCTATTATTGTTTCTACCATTGGGGAAGGGTCAGCAGGAAATAGGTTGTTGACAATTTACAGCCCACTTGCTCTAGCCCATTTTGTAGTTACAGAGGTTAAGGATTTTCGAATTTCTGGCCTACTTACTTGGAGACAGGGTAACAGGAACGCATGGGACGCAAGGGCTATTGAGAAACGCCTGTCAAACTGTCAAGGATTAAGCCGGTAAATCACACGAGCGCTTTTTCCCTCAACACTGGTCTGGCAGCGTTAATTAGATTGGGTCAACATTTTAAATATTTCGGATACCTAAAACTTAATCTAATCATCAGTCTAGTTTCCTTATACCAGTGCTAGCTATTTCCAGAAAAGTTGACAGAAAAATGTTGATGAGTTGAATGTTGAATATAGAAAGCTCTCCGTGTGATACCGGCTTTAGGGGGGTAGCTTCTTAACTCTGAGGATGCATTTTGACCAGTTATCTGGCTATTCATTAAAACCGATTTTGGACAGTTTATTCTGGCTATCATTAAACGATTTTGCACAGTATTAGGGGTGTTGTACTTGTGGGGCCAGAGTTTAATTAAGATACTATTTATCCCTTTAAATTCTTACATATCCTTCCTAAATTGCATAGAATCGTCTCCTGATAACCAAGATACAGATACAAAATGCTTCTTAGATCGTCAAAGGGAATAAATAAAGGCGAGATGGGTTGTTTTTCTAGATCCCCTTCTCTTATGTTTAACCCCATTATTTGTGCAAATTTTTTAGATGTTTGCCCCATTTAATTTGGCGATTTTAAGACCCTGCCCCATTTCCTTGCCAATAAATTAAGAAACCTTTTATGCTATTTAGGTGTCGATTATTTTCCTGCAGCGAACGACAGTGAGCCTTGTAATTTTTGGGAAGAGTCGGCCTTCGGCCGGGACAATTTTTTTACCGAAAAAATTTACAAATTAATCTAGAAGGGGTTGTCTACTAATGGAGTTTTTTTTTTTTATGTTTAATAGAGGTCTAGGGAGGAGGGAAATAACAATATATAAATACATGAACAAATTCGGACCAAAAAGTGAACCACATCGCCCCCTTAAAATAAACCACAGCCAATGAGGAAGGTTGGAGCGTGCGGAACTAGTGATTTCGAGTGGAACCCCCAGAAAGAGCGAAGGCAGATGGATATATCACCATAGGAAAGAGCAATTTTGATATTGACTCTTCTTCACAGAATCCGAGAA